>PVIU01009389.1:12015-76799 GCA_004026605.1 Ondatra zibethicus
CAGTTATCAAGCAAGAATTACAGTTACCACCTATTTTATCTTTTATCATGACAAAGGAAAACTATAACTATCCATTCTTCAACTCCATCAAAGACTCCAGAAGGATAAAATATTACCTAAGTAAACAAGAAATAAGCAACTTCCAAACTCTAGAAATGACAGAGACATCTCGCTGCCTGTACAGTCACCCAAAGTTCCTCTGTACCGTTGGGGCATCCATCTTCAGCCTACAGGCCCATAGTATCCAGCAGACATTTCCATGATGCAGGAAAATTTAAAGACAGTTTAGTCACTTTTTTTTTTTGTATCCTGCAGAATGTCTCGCAGACTCTTTTATGAAGTAGGAACCCTGAAGGATCATCTCACCTTTACGCAAGTTTAGCAGTCCTCTCTCTGCGGGTTCTTTGTGTCCAGTTTATGCAACAGTCCAGGCAAGAGTAGTTTCTTGCCCAATTCCATAAGGAGTTTCTTCAATGCCCATCTTCCTCTTGAAGTAGCTGGTGCTGCCAGGAGCAGACATGTCTCATTGTCATGAAAACTCCTAAGTTATTAAAATATTTAAATGCCATGTTCTGTAGTCTTTGAAAGTATGAAGAATGCCTATCTGAAATATATCTATGTACCTCTAGAAAATCTAACATGACTACAAACTTGACTATATCAATGACTATCCATTAACAACCTACATTTCTTAATTATACATTACATTTTTAAATGAACTACACAATCACAATACCTTAATCAATATCAGAAATATATATATATATAACAAAATTGACCTTAAATTTATATCAATAAAGCAAAATTTATGCCAATGTAAATTATCCATATCTATATCATCTCCCCCTTTAAATTTAAAGAACATTTATAAACAATATTTGGGAATATGGGCGTAGTTACTTGAGGAATTTTTTTCTGCAGCACCCTGCTAGCAAACAGCAAAAACTCTGTTAAACTCTGTATTATTTTTGAAGGTCTCTCAGATTTTATGTGGAGTCAGAAAACCACGTTGGGCGTCAATCTGTTGCAATGAGGGGCTCGGGCTGTGTTCCCGGCGCCGGGCCCCTTGTTCTGTCCCACCCGGCTCCCGGTGCGTACCCGAAATAATTACATGGAAACTGTATTCATTGAAACACTGCCTGGCCCATTAAGTCTAGCCTCTTATTGGCTAACTCTCACATATTTGTTTAACCCATTTCTAATAATCTGTAAGTTGCCACTAGTCGTGGCTTACCCAGAAAGATTCAGCGTGTGTGACCTGGCGGGCTTCATGGCAGGCGGGTCTCTCTGACTCTGTCCCCTTCCCAGCATTCTCTTCTCTTTATCCTGTCTATGTAAGTCCTGCCCTATCAGAAGGCCAAGGCAGATTCTTTATTAACCAATAAAAGCAACCCAAATACAGAAGGACCCTCCTACACCAGCTTCCTCTCTGTTCTCTTAATTTCAACAATGAACTGTAAATTCAATTAGAAATACAACTATTTAGAAGAAGATAATAATGATAATGATGAGAGAAAGTGCAGAGCCAGAATAACCCATGATTTTCAGAGGTCCCAATGAAAGGACTAAAGGAAGTTTAAATCTGTGTCCTGGTCCAGGAGAAGTCTTGCCAAGGATAGTCTGAGACTGGATTTAGTGCTTCTCTGCTAAACTCGGACATGTACTTCTGCAGACAGAAGATGCTGTGTAGAGGCATTTCAACCGTATTTTAATAAATGAGGCTTGGCTGGGGATTGGGAAAGTAAAGCAGCCACACTGGCCATGTTTATAGACCAGGCAGCAATAACACGCACCTTTAATCCCAGTAGACACACTACTTTGCCATACATACCAGCCAGTAGTGACATGCTTTTAATCCCAGCCCTAAAGAGGATTATAAGACAGGATGGAGACAGCTCTCAGACAGTCTCATTCTGAAATTCCTGGAGGCAGGATCACCATTTCAGAGTAAGGTAAAGTTAAGAACCAGTAGCTGGTTGCTTTGCTATTAGGACCTTAAGTTGAGCCCCAATTTCTCTCTCTGTATTTTTATTAATCATGCTTCAATGATGAAATTTATTATAAACTTATCTGCCATAAGACACAGCTTGTGTAAGGCCTCATGACCCCATAGATAGAAGAAGATATCTTCTCTATCATCTAATTTCCCCTTCTCCTCCTAGGTCTACTCTCTATCTGGAATCTTTAACTGTGAAACAACCTAATGGTCCAAAACAAGAGAAAGTCAATTTTAAGAGTAAATTGCCTTCCTTACAGTGACATTAAAGAATTCTCCCCTAAATTAATTCCTAGGAAATAAAGAAATTTTACAGTGAACCAAAATCTAGTCAAATCTTTGGAGACATTATTCATTGGTGATACACATGCATCTTCACATAGTAGTATTGCTTGTTCCTGGAGAGTACATACTTGAGAGTCATATATGAACTGAACAACATAATCAAAACAGTACTTACATGATGTCTCTCATCATTCTTAGAATGTCTCTGCAGAATGAAAAAGAAATGTGAAAAATCCAGTTCGTGGCCAGGCAGCGGTGGCCCATAACTTTAATACCTGCACTCGGAAGGCAAAGGCAGGTGGATCTCTGTGAGTTTGAGGCCAGCCTGGTCTACAAAGCAGATGCTTGAACAGCTAGGACTGTTTCACAGAGAAATTCTATCTCAAATATCCACACAAAAATTCAGTTCATGTATGATTATGAAGTTCTCCAGTGAATGAGACAATCTTACCTTTCTAGAATCATCAGCAGTCTAGAAGAAAAAAGAGAAACAGGCATTATTTAACATACACCACTTTCTTCATATTGACTCTAATTTTGTAGTAATATTTGAATGGATTAAAATTAGACTGCTCTGTGAAGAATTTATTATATTTAGTAATTACTTACTTTGGTCCATATATCCTGAAAACATGCAGTGTTGTTAAATTCAGATGGAAGGATGAAAAAGCTATAATTTAATCAGCTTTCATTTTCTTTGTTATTTCTTTTGTATTTATTATTCAATTTTTTTGTATATGAAAGCTCACTTCTATGTCTGCCACTAGCTACAAAGAACTTCTAAATAATGTATAAAGTTACATAGATTGATTCAAGAAAATTGAACACATGGAAACATTCAAAGTAGTAACGTTTCATTCAAAAGTAAGTAAATATTACTCGGAGTGTTTGGAACCAGAGCAAGTTGTTGGCTAAAATTGCTAAAAACCCATTCTTTACAGTTTCTGGATGTACTTATAAGCATGGAGACCATGAGAGCCATGATCAAGGCAAAGACAAGGAACCTCATGCTTACTGAATGCTGTAAAAGCACACAACACTTAATAAGCATCTTCTTTTCAGCTTCCACAAAGTCATTGATGATCATGCTGTGCTATTAGTCAATTGGTCTAAGTTAATACCTCATTGTTCATAATAACTCAATGGGAAATAGATCAATTAAAAGTGAACTGAGAAGAGAACACTCAGTTAAGTGTAGACAACTGGGTGACAACATAATGAATTATTTAGGAATATTTAAAATTAAAATAAGAATGTTGGATATAGTTTTATAGTTAATGAAAATGATTCAAGGGTCTTTACTTAGAATTTTGATGTTGATAGCTTATAATCAAAGCTTGGAAAGAAGTGAGAAGAAAATATGTTTATAGTTACACAGAGATATTCACTTTTAACCATTTATTTACATAAATTAAGAAATTATGAATTACTACCATTGAAGTAAGATAAAATAAGAGATTTTCAAAAATAGGATAGAAGGCAGAAAGACTAGCAAGGTGGTGGTGGCACACCCCTTTAATCCCAGCACTCAGGAGGCAGAGGCAGGCAGATCTTTGTGAGTTCAAGGCCAGCCTGGTCCACAAGAGCTGGTTCCAGAAGAGGCTCCAAAGCTACAGAGAAACCCTGTCTCAAAACATAAAAAAAAAATGGCAGACAGATAAGCAGTCACAAAGAAAGACATAAACACAAAGTTGATTATAATGCATACATTAATTGATATATTGCTTGTTCAAATACATACCAAACACAAACATAATGTTTGAAAACCCAAAATATTTTCTTTTATGAAAAGTTATTAGGCAAATGGGAATCAGTTAAAGAGAATGAAGAGGTGTTATAGAAAATTCTGTGCTTCATTAATAATGTAAGTCCTGTTGTCCATGATAAAAAGTATTATGGAAAGTTGGTAAAATAACAACAACAAAAAGAAAGTTGATTCTTAAAATAGAATAACTTAGGAAAATTGTTGTTTGTGTAACAATTTCATTCAGATTGAAAACATCCCTCCTGATGGATGAGCAGGCCTGGCTAGCAGATTTCAGGAGCTAATACATCTTAAGACCCTGGAATCTCAGAAACATACAAGGATCAGAAGTTCCCTGAGTGTACAGAAGCAGCAAGCAAGTGCCAGAGAATATGATGCTCCTAGGGGACGTTCATTGAAGTTGGACAGAGGGCTACAGAAATGCAGATATGGTGAGTGCTCAGCCATACAGAGATGCTATTTACAGCAGCACAATTGCCTTTGACTCCTCCATGCTCCTGTGAGAATCCCCACACAAGTTCCTAATTGTAATCCTAGTGGGTTCATCTCAGTAACAAAGAGAATAGTGAGGATCCTCTCCTTTTCTCTGTGATCTGTGATGAGTGCAGTACCTTGTATGAGCAAACATTTGTTCTTGTGTCTCTCAGAAACATCACCCAATATCCTTCTGTCATGGACTTTTATAAACATAAACCTTTTCACAATGAAACTTGTGAAGTTTACCTATGAATTTGAGGCTAACATTTAAGATTAATCTAAAAATCATTATTGAGAAAGTGAATATTGATTACTGTGAAGTGAAAATTTGTTCAGTTTTAACAAACAACCAATTTAGCCAAGATAGGAGAAGAGATGGCATTCAAACATGTTACCTTTACTCAGGATGATCCTAACGTGTCCGAACAGCAGAGGTACAGCCTCCAGATAATGAACTTGCCCAGAAGGCTGGGCATTTAAACAGACTGAGATACCAAGTCTACTATTCAAATAGTGCCAATTATAAGATCATGTTAAGGAACCTGAAAATAATGCCCAAAATCTGTCTCTATGAAACACCAATAATCAACTTGAAAAGGTGATTTTACAATAGGAGTTTGTGAAGAGCAGGTGACCAGAAAATAGCAGGAAAGAGGCCTCCACTGCTAACCCTTCCAGGCATTTGTGAATAATCAGGAAACTTCACCCTGAAGTAAAGAGTCACAGAAATAATGGAAACATTAAAGCTGTGTTTCTGTACAATCACTACTATTTTCTCTGTGTTGGGAAACAAGAGTTGCAAATCAGGGAGATCTTTTTGGAACTTCTTGCTGAGTGACCTAGCAATTTCTATTCCTACTCAGTAATAATAATGATGCATATGACAATACTGGAGCCCAGTGCTTATTCCAAATTGTTTCCTGTAGAACACCATTTTTCAGATATTTTAGATTATTTTTCTGCATTTGTTGTATACAAAAATTTGCCCAAGTTTGCTGCGGGAGCTCCTTTTGCTCCTTCAGTCAATAGTCTTTCATATACAAGCCCACTGGGGCGTGGTCTCTTATACTTTAAAAAGCAGCAGGAACCTGGCGCTCTTTATCTTGCTTCCGGATCCCTTTCTGGCGTGGGAAGGTGATCTGTAAGTTTTTCCCATCAAATAAATAACCATTTTTATTATCCCTAATTCTTAACTAGTGTGGGATTGTTTTGCAGCTTCACAAGTTCATTATTCTTTTGTTGAGTTTAAATAACAAAGTTATCTTTTTCTTTAAAATAAAATGGCTGTAGGAGCTTGGTACTATGTATCTCAAAAATAATGGTACCTTAAAGTTGGGGATTTAATGCACTGCCTTTGAGTTTTTATACACTCATGCATCTGAATGGAAGCCATATATTTACACAGTAGAGAAAAAGAAAGAAAACAGTATGTATTATATTCTTAGTAAACTTTGAAATCCACTTGCCAGCAACTGATCTTATTTCTGAGTATAATAGATACTTTTGCTTTTTCACAGGCAATGATACATTTCTAGAACTTTCTCAAGATTGTAAATTTCCAAAGGATATAGAAATTATTTAAATATGACTGATTTTTAATAGAAATAATTTTTATGTAATATATTCTGATTCTGGTTCCCACTACACAAACTCCTTCCAGGGCCTCTACATTTTCCCCAAACATCCAAATCCACATCCTTTATTATCTTTCTCATTAAAAAGAAAATAGTCATCAAAAAAGGAAATAAAGGAAAGAAAAATAAAGTAATTGTAAAATACAAATAACCATACATGAAAAGAATAAAACAAATGAGTGAACAGAAGATAAAGAGCCAAAGAAAAGCAGAATCCATTAGAGAAATGCAAATCAAAACAACTTTGAGATTTCATCTTACACCTGTAAGAATGGCCAAAATCAAAAACACTGATGACAACTTATGCTAGAGAGGTTGTGGGGTAAAGGAACACTCCTGCATTGCTGGTGGGAATGCAAGCTGGTATAGCCCCTCTGGATGTCAGTATGGCGATTTCTCAGAAATTTAGGAAACAACATTTCTCAAGACTCACCTATAACACTTTTGGATATGTACTCAAAGAATGCTCAATTGTACCATAAGGACATGTGCTCAAAAATGTTCATAGCAGCATTGTTTGTCATAGTTTGGAAACAACCTAATTGCCCCTTGACCAAAGAATGATTAAGGAAAATATGGGACATTTACAAAATGGAGTATTACACAGTGAAAAAAAATAATGACATCATGAAATTTGCAGGCAAATTGATGGAACTAGAAAATATCATATTGAGTGATGTAACCCAGACCCAGAAAGACAAATATCATATGTACTCACTCATAAGTGACTTTTAGACATAAAGCAAAGCAAAACCAGGCTACAATTCACAATCCCAGAGAACCTACACAACAAAGATGACTCAAAAGAGACATATATGGATCTAATCTACATGGGAAGTAGAAAAAGGTAAGATCTCCTGAGTTAACTGGGAGTGTGAACACCATATAGAGAGTAGAAGAGAGGGTTATGAAGAAAAATATATAGCCCAATAAAAACAATAAAAAAGAAATAGATACAGATGTGAAGACACACACATTCACAAAGAGAGATACTGATTAAAAATGCAAAATCAGAAAGCATTATGTATAAGTAAAGCCTTATAAGAGGGAAAATGTGCAGACCTCATTGAGGGAAAATATGCAGACCTCATTGTAAGACATAAACAAAATAAAACAAATTTTTTAAAATCTTTAAATAACGCCAGTGAGTTTATTTTCTCTTGGCCATCTGAAACAGGGCATGGGACCTGCTCTTAAGACAGCTTTATATATTCATTTAGATCCCATGGGAGAAAAATAAGTTTTCTTTTGTGAGCATTTATTGATTGTAGATAGATTCTGGGTTAGAGGCGGGGTCTTCTGTGTACTTCTCCTCTCAGTACTGAGACCCCCATCTGGCTTAGACCTGTGCTGGCAATGTGCATGCTACCAACAGTCTCATTTTAAAAACAGAACTCTAGATATTTTATTTGTTACATGAAATTTTTCCCCTTTATCTTTTGCTCTCTACTTATATTCTTCCTAGTTCTTTCTTTCTTTTTCCTGTTTAATTTGTTTTCTTTTTCTTTGATGTAATTTTTTTAATACAAGCTTTTCTCATTTTACATAGCTATCCCTGATCCCCCTCTGTCCCCTCCCTCTCTTTGTCCTACCCTCTGCCCCACCCCACTGCCCATCCACTCCTCAGAAAGGGTAAGGCTTCCCATGTGGAGTCAACAAAGCCTGACACATCACTTCCAGGCAGGGCCTGGAATCTCAGAGTTGTTTTGAACTGTATTTCTCTGATGGATTATGTTTTCTTTGGCTCTTTCTTTTCTGTTCATTCATTTGTTTTATTCTTTTCACGTATGGTTGTTTTTATTTTTACCATTACTTTCTTTCTTTTTCTTACCTTTCTTTCCTTTTTTTGATGACTGTTTTCTTTCTTTAAGTGCCTTTCAGTCATTTTAGATTCCTCTGTTGAGAGTTCTCTGTTTAGGTCTATACTCCATTTTTTAAATTGGATCATTTGTTCTTTTGATGGCCAATTTCTTGAGTTATTTGTATATTTTGGAGATCAGTCTTCTGTCTGATGTGGGGTTAGTGAAGATATTTTCCCATTCTGTAGGGTGTTGTTTTGTCTTTTTGACCGTGTCCTTTGCTTTACAGAAGCTTTACACTTTCAGGAGGTCCCATTTGTCGGGGTCCCGTGATAGCCCGGACTATAAATTATTTCTCTGGACCAGATTCCAACATAAACTATCTCTCTGGAGCAGTGTGAAGGCGTGGGAATAAAGACACAACTCACATGGCTTTACTGGGAGGGAGATTCTCCATGATCCCTCATAAAATCCTGAGTTCACATCCTGAGAAATTCTTCTCATTTATTCTCCAAACAGTCTTATATATCAAAACATAAACTGAGGGGGAAAATCATTAGCATTCTGTTTCCTAGGTAGCTAGGTGAATTGTTTTAGTCATATCCACCTCTACCTGAGCCTGCTGTCACATTTTCCTGGCCAGTATGCTAGCTATTCAAGCATCCATCAAATTACAGAGAAGGAGCGAAGCATCATCCTGACCCATTGTTAGGTTAGCGACAGCTTCTCTGGAAGATTATGTGACCACTTCAGATACTGACTATGGCTTTAGAGCCTGGCTGCCATACCATATAGAAATAGGGGCCTACACCCATTTATTAATTGTTTCTTTCAGTGTCTGTGTGACTGGGGTTATAGTTAAGAAGTGGTCTCCCCTGCCAATGTGTTCAAGTGTACTTCCCACTTTGTCTTCTATGAGGTTCAGTGTGGCTGGATTTATGTTGAGGTCTTTGATCCATTTAGACTTGAGTTTTGTGCATGGTGATAGATATGGATCTATTTTTATTCTTCTACATGTTGATATCCAGTTATGCCAGTATCATTTGTTAAATATACTCTCTTTTTTTCCACATTTAATTTTTTATTATTGCATTATAAATAGTACCATTCAAAATTTCCACCTCCTCCGCTCCTCCCATTTCCCTCCTGCTTCCCCACTCCCCCTCCCCTTGTTCAGGCAGACAAAGAATACTAACTTAGAGAGGATGGGGCCTCAAAAAGAGACTAGGGTGGGGGAATATGGTCAATATGTAATATATATTGAATATATATTCAAAACCTTAACAACAAATTTTTAAAAAATAAATTATATCTACATATGCTTATGCTCACCTTAAGGACAAAAAAAATATATACTCTCTTTTTTTCCATTTTATATTTTTTGCTTTTCTTAAAAATCAAGTGTTCAAATGTATGTGGATTAATATCTGGGTCTTTGATTCATTTCCATTGGTTCTCCTGTCTGTTCTTATGCCAATACCAGGCTGTTTTAGTACTGTAGTTCTAAGGTTTGAAGTCAGGGATTGTGATGCTTCTAGAACTTCCTTTATTGTAAAGAATTGTTTTGGCTATCCTGGGCATTTTGTTTTTCCATATGAAGTTGAGTACCATTCTTTTGAAGTTTGTGAAGAATTTTGCTGGGATTTTGATGGACATTGCATGGAATCTGTAGATTGTTTTTGGTTAAGACTGCCATTTTTACAGTGTTAATTCTACCTACTCAAGAGTATGGGAGATCTTTCCCCTTTCTGGTGTCCTATTCAATTTCTTTCTTCAAAGATTTAAAGTTCTTGTCATACATGTCTTCCACTTGTTTGGTTAGAGTTACCCCGAGATATTTTATGTTATTTGTCGTTATTGTGAAGGGTGATGTTTCTCTGATTCCTTTCTCAGCCAGTTTATCATCTGTGTAAAGGAGGGATAATGATTTTTTTGAGTTAATCTTGTATCCTGCTACATTACTGAAAGTGTTTATGAATTGTAGAAGTTTCTTGGTAGAATTTTTGGGGTTGCTTATGTAACTAATCATATCATCAGCAAATAATGAGAGTTTGGCTTCTTTTCTGATTTGTATCCCCTTGATCTTCTTTTGCTGTCTTATTGCTCTAAATAGGACTTCAAAAATTATATTGAATAGATTTGGATAGGTGGAAAACCTTGTCTTGTTTCTGATTTCAGTGGGATAGCGGTGGGTTTCTCTCCATTTAGCTTGATGTTGGCTGTTGGCTTGCTATGTATTGCCTTTATTATGTTTAGGTATGTTCCTTGTATCCCTGCTCTCTCCAAGATCTTTATCATGAAGTGATGTTGTATTTTGTTGAAAGCTTTTAGTATCAAATGAGATGATCATGTGGTTTTATTTTGCAGTTTGTTTATATGGTGGATTACGTTGACAGATTGTCATTATGTTGAACCATCCCTGCGTCTTTGGGATGTGACTGACTTGATCATGGCCGATGATGGTTCTGATGTGTTCTTGGATTCGATTTGCCAATATCTTATTTAGTATTTTTGCATCAATACTCATGAGTTGATATACATATAAATAATTTACATTGGTATAAATTGGTTTGTTGATATAAATTTAAGGTGAATCTTGTTATATGTATATTTCTGTTCTTGATTAAGGTATTGTGATTGTGTAGTTCATTTAAAAATGTAATGTATAATTAGAAAATATAGGTTGTTAATGGATAATCATTGATATAGTCAAGCTCATAGTCATGTTAGATTTTCTAGATACATAAAAATATATTTCAGTTAAATAGACATTCTTCATATCTTTCAAAGACTATAAAATATGGCATTTAATGTTTTAACAACTTAAAACTTTTCATGACAATGAGACACGTCTGCTCCTAACAGCACCAAGCTACTTCCTGAAAAAGATGGACATCAAAGAGGCTCCTTATTGAGTTTACTAGCCATTTGGGCATTACTCTTGCCTGAACTGCTTAACTAGACACAAAAACCCATAAAGAGAGACTACTAAACTTTCCTAAGGATTAGATGATCCTTCGCGGTTCCTACTTTATAAAAGAGTCTACAAGACATTCTACAAAATACAAAAAAAAGTGACTAAACTGTCTTTAAAATTTCCAGCCTTATAAAAATGTCTACTGGATACTATGGGCCTTTAGGCTAAAGATAAACGCCCCAACGGTACAAAAAACTTTGGGTGACTATACAGACAACAAAATGTCTCTGTCATTTCTAGAGTTTTAAAAGTTACTTACTTCTTGTTTACTTAGGTAATATTATATCCTTCTAAAGTCTTTAATAAAATTAAAAAATAGATAGTTATAGTTTTCCATTGTTTTATAAATATTTATAAAATAAATATAAATATTGTAACTGTAATTCTTGTTTGATAACTGTTTTGTTATATGTAATTTTACTATGTTAAAATAAAAGCCTTTCTTTTTGTTTAAACTAAAAAAGGAAAAATGGTGTAGGAGGGTCTTCTGTATTTGTGTTGCTTTTATTGGTAAATAAAAAAAACTGCCTTGGTCTTTTAATAGAACAAAAATCAGACAGACAGGATAGACAAAAAAAATGCTAAAAAAAATAGTATGACAGATGCCATGTTTCTCCTGCCCAAGACAAACACTGGTTAAAAGCTTTCCCAGTAAGCCACGACCTCGTAGTAAACACAGATTAATAGAAATGGATTAGAACAAAAATGAGAGTTGGCCAAAAAGAGACTAAATATAATGGGCCAGACAATGTTTAAATAAATACAGTTTCTGTATAATTATTTCGGGGATTGAGCTAGCCGGACATCAAAAACAGGGCCCTCTCCTCATACTACAATGAGTGACATTGGTCTGTAATTCTCTTTCTTAGTAATGTCTTTATGTGGTTTGTGTATCTGGATAATTGTAGCCTCATAGAAAGAGTTTGGCGTATTATGTTTCTATTGTGTGGAACAATTTGAATAGTACTGGTGTTAGTTCTTCTTTGAAAATATTGTAGAATTCTGAGCTGAAACCATCTGGTCCTGGGCTTTTTTTTGGTTGGGAGACTTTTGATGACTGTTTCTACTTCTTTAGCAGTTATAGGTCTATTTAATTTGCTTACCTGGTCTTGGTTTAATTTTGGTAAGTGATATTTATCCAGAAAGTTGTCCATTTTCTTTAAGTTTTCCAATTTTGAGGAGTACAGGTTTTCGAAATATGACCTGATGATTCTCTGTATTTCCGCCATGTCTGTTGTTATGTCCCCCTTTTCACTTCTGACTTTGTTAATTTGGATATTCTTTCTCTGCCTTTTGGTTAGTTTGGATAAAAGTTTGTCTATTTTTTTGATTTTCTCAACTAACCAACTCTTTGTCTAATTGATTATTTGTATTGTTTTCTTTGTTTCTATTTTGTTGATTTCAGCTCTCAATTTGATTATTTCTTGCCATCTAGTTTTCTTAGGTTAGTTTGTTTCTTTTTGCAAATGTTCTGTTAATTCACTAGTGTGGGATTTTTCCAGCTTCCTTATATAGGCATTTAGAACTATGAACTTTCCTCTTAACACTTTTTTCATTGTGTCTGATAAATTTACATATGTTGTATGGTCATTTTCATTGAATTTTAAGAAGTCTTTAATTTCTCTCTTTATTTCTTCCATGACCCATTGATGATTCAGATGAGCATTGTTTAATTTCCATGTGTTTGTGGGCTTTCTGGAATTAGTGTTACTGTTTAATTCTAGTTTTAAGCCATGGTGATCCAATAAGATACATGGGGTTATTCCAATTTTTTTTTGTATCTGAGGAGGTTTGCTTTGTTACAAGATGAACTCAAAAAGATCAGTAACCTTCTTATATAAGAATGATAAGGGGGCTGAGAAAGAAATCAGAGAATATCACAATTTGCAATAGCCACAAATAACATAATATCTTGTGGTAAAACTAACCAATGCCGTTATGACCTCGTTATGCCTTTGAACAAAGAAATTGAGGAAGATATCAGATCTCCCATGCATTTTGATAGGTCGGATCAATATAGTAAAAGTAGCAATCCTAACAAAAACAATCTACAGATTCAATGCAATGCCCATTAAAATCCCAGCAAAATTCTTCACAGAGAAAAATACTCAACTACATATGGAAAAACAAAAAACCCCAAATAGCCAAAAAATTTCTGTAAAATAAAGGAACTTCTGGAAGCATAACCATCACTGACTTAAAAGTGTGCCATAGAGATAGAGTAATGAAAACAGCTTAGTATTGCCATAAAAACAGACAGTTGGAACAAAGGAATTGAATCAAAGGTCCTGATATCAATCCACATACCTATGAACCCCTGATGTTTGACAAAGAAACTAAAATTATACAATGGAATATAAAAGCATCTTCAACAAATGGTGCTGGCATAACTGGATGTCAACACATTAGAGAACACAAAAAGACCTATATCTATCCCAATGCACAAAATTTAAATACAAATGGATCAAAGACCTCAACATAAATCCAGCCACACTGAACCTCATTGAAGAGAAAGTGGTAAGTAGTCTTAAATGCGTGGACAAAGAGACCACTTCCTAAATATCATACCAGTAGCACAAACACTAAAGCAACAATTAATAAATGGGATCTAATGAAACTGAGAAGCTTCTGTAAGACAAAGGACACAGTTACTTCCCTAGTTTTCCATCACCAGTTCTCTTACCTAAAATCTGGAGTCATGGTGTTAACAGACCTGTCCCTACACAACAATACTCCGAATGATCAGTGTTTCTCAAGCTACCTAATGCTGAAACACTTTAATACAGTTCCTCATTTTCTGGTGACCACCAACTATAAAATTATTTTTCTGCTACGTTATAACTTATTTTGCTACTGTTATGGATTATAAAGTAAATATCTGTGTTTTCCGATGGTCCTAGATGACCCCTGTGAAAGCGTCATTCAACTACCAAAGGGGTCCCAACAAACAGGTTGAGAACAACAATTATATACTACAAGCTAGCTTAGGAAGCATAGAGTGGTTTAAATATTTGAAAATTGTAATTAAATTTACACCTCATTCATTTAGGAAGGAGCAGTATAATGAAAGTATTGTTTCACTCATTATTGTGTATAGTCATTTCCAGGTGTGCAAGGATGGAATACGATGGTGGAATAGGATGCTATGAACACAGCAATATCCTTCTGTCATAATTATAACCTCATGATCAGGAAGAGTAGCAGATTGCTCTAAAGATTCATGTAACAGAACATGGCTGATATTTACTTATTACCTAGAGCCAACATTGTGCCCTTTGGTAAAATGTGGCATTGATTTACAGAGGAAGCACCAGTAACTAATTATAGGTATCTGTCCAGGGTGTCATTTTATTGGCACTGAAAGTTGCAATATCAAAATGAATATTTACAGAAAATATCACGCTGATATTCCTCCTCCTCTTCTTCCTACTTTCTCACTTTCTTTTCTACGAGTTCTGCCTCTGCACTTCATCACTATTCCTAGCTATTTAAATGGGCACTGAAGATCTTACACAAGTCCTCACACTGTGTGCAAACACTTTACCATCAAATAACCTCATGAACTTCCACTAGATTATAATTTAAAATTTCTTCTTAAGTGTAGAAAGAGAGTTGTAGATTAGATAAAATGTAGATTCTTTCTCAGGATATTGAAATTGGCAAGTTTAACACTCTTACACTAACTGAACTAAATGAACTCATTGGTTTGATTTTTCCTTATCATTTTAAAATTAATTATTTCCTGGCTGATCAGTTTCCCTTCCCTTTTTTCTTTACATCCTTTCCTTCTCCCTTTCCTCCTCCCTCCCATCCCACTGCTCATCCTTTCTTTTCAGAAAAGAGGAGGCCTCCCACGTGTGTATACAGCCAGCTTTTTCTTTAGTAAGACTAGGCACAGTAGGTATATCAAGTTGTAGTAAGACTAGGCATAATCTCTGCTATGGAGACTGGAGGAGATGGAAAAGGTCCCAAAATGTTACAAAGCAAGGAACAGCCCATGACCCAGGCTGGAAATCCCAGAGACATGGAATAGAATTAGATATGACTGGCAAAAAAAGTCAAAAAATGATTTTTAATGATATTCTGCTATATTCATAGATTGTTGCCTGATCCAGTTGTCATCACATCTGTTTCACACAGAAACTGACAGAAACAACCAAACCTTAGACAGACTCAGGGAATCCTGTGGAAGGAAGATGGGAAGGAAGCATCATGAAAGCCAGCAGGGCCAAGGACACCACAAGAAAATCACAGAAATTGACTAACCTGGGCTCATGGTTCACAGAGACTGAAAAGACAGAGCTTGCATGGACTGACCTAGGTCCTCTGATCTATGTTGCAGCTGTGTTGTTATGGTGGTCGGACGCTTAAAAGAAATCCCCCACTAGCTCAGAATCGAGAAATAGTCACTCATTAAGGGATAAACTCACAAATCTGAATTCTCTGCTTGACCCACTGAATCACGTGATCCAAAGGAGCAGCTGGTGGGAACTGAGCAAGTGGAAGGAGAGAAGGGCCGCCCATACATTCAGCTTCCCAGTAAATAGTATAACAGGCCACGCCCCAGTAGACGGGTAAATATAAGCTGTAATACTTCCTACAGCACCTCCCCCTTTTCTTTAAATAAGAGAGTTCTAAGCCTAATACAAAATTATATACAATAAGAACAATTATATTCAATATTATCCTATCCTAATTAATTTAAGTCTTGTAAGATAAATAACTTGGCCATGTCATGTAGGAGAGTAACTACAATTATCTAGTTTTCAACACCATCAAAGATCCGAGAAGGGAAATAATATTACTTGAGTAAATAGGGAGTGCAGCCAAGCAACTTCCAAAATGTGCAACAAATGACAGAGACAACTGGTTACCTGTGCAATCACCCAAAGTCTCATCTGCAATGTTTAAGCAACCAACTGTGGCTAAGGCCTAGAATAACTGACAGACCATTTTCAAAGGCATGAAATTTTTCAAAACCGTCTTATCCTGCCTTGGCAAGATTTGACAGTCCTGTTATCCATTTCCGGATACTATACATCTTGTCAGTGGTTGAGGCGTGGACCCAAATGCCAGTTTTGCCAAGAAGAAAACAAGTTCCAAGTGAAGTGTCTTTGGTGCTCAGCATTCTCTCGGGAATAGATGGTGCTGCCAGGAGCAATTGTATCTCACTTTAACAGAAATCTAAGTTATTTAAATGCCATTTTCTACAGCTCTTGGAAGTGGTTGAAGATTATCTATCTATGCAGAATATAATCTCTATGTATCTAAAGAACCTGATTAGTCTAACTATAAGTATGACAAACATAGATGACTATTGATCTATAATTCTTAAGACCTATATAACTTAAAGACGAAGACAACAAACCACTGTGCAATAAAAGAGGATAATGACCTCCAAATGTAAACAATGTGTAAGTATCTTGATCAGGGGTAGAAATGTACACCGCAATATGGTAAATATATATTAATATATAAAAAATGTTTTAAACAGAGGTAGAAGCATGCATGCATACAACATTCAATATAATTTAACTTTGTATCAATATACAAGAATCTATACCAATGTAATTGCCTATAAATAATAACTCACAAGTACTCACTCTATTACTCACTATTATTATTAGTGTAAGTAAGCTCATACCAATCTATTATCCCATCCATTTCTTCTTTTTTTTCCCCAAAAAGATCGCTGAGCTTATAAAATTCCTCCCCCAATGCTCAACCGTATAATCAACGCCTAAATGATGTCCCTAACCTTGAGGACAAACTTTGCTAGGAGAGGGGACATCATCTAAAAATGTGCACCATTTCAGGTAACCAAGTTGATCATCTTGATCAGCTGAACCCAAAACAGGTCTTGTAGTAGTGCTATCAGCATCATGACATCTTATCCACCAGGTGGAGTTGTTGTGGGGCCCCATCTTCTTCCTGGAAACTTCAAAAATTACTACAGGAAAATTCATTGTTCATTGTGGAAAACTTAAGCATTATTTATATAGACATATACAGACATATATAGTCAATGAAAGGTACAGTAAAGACAAACTAGATATAAAGAAAAGTAGAAATTTTTTTCTAAATACTTTATTCTTTCTGTCCCATATCATGGCTCCTGACATGAGACAGAAACTCTGGGCTTTTCTTTTAACAACATGCTTGGAATTAGAGAGGGACAGAGCCAGTGTCCAACTTTATAACCAGCTCTCTCTCTCTCTCTCTCTCTCTCTCTCTCTCTCTCTCTCTCTTTCTATATATATATGTGTGTATATATATATATATACACATATATATATTCAACATTTGTGCTTATGGAACATATTTGATTTTCTCGATGATCCTTATTGGGTAGTAATTTTTTCATCCTTTAGTATTCAAACATCAAGGGCCCCTTGAATTTTTTGAAGATGAGTGCTGTCCTGCAAATACAAGAACAGAACCCTGCCACATCCTATATGCTTTTCTTACCACCTGTATGGTTATCACCATAGTGGATGAGCTGTCATTTCTCATTTTCAAGAGGTTTTTCCTCTTCAAACCAAATCTTTATTAATTTTAATGGTATCCATAATATTTCTTCTCCTGTGGAAAAAAGAGCAAAACCCTGTTCTCAGCACAGCACATCTCCTGGCTTCCATTGTGAGATCAGTACATCCTTGAAATAAACTGGTTGATTTAATTCAGCATACTGTTCCATTATCAAATGTCTTTCTGCTGCTGTCGTTCCTTTCTCATTGGCGTTAAGAAAATTCAAGTCAATAAAGCTATGTAATCTATTTCTAGGGGCATTTCCCACCCCTTTCTGTTTGTTTAACATATCCTTTATAGTTTTATTTGTTCTTTCTATAACTGCTTGACCTGTAGGATTCTGTGGTATACCTGTAAAATGCTTATATTATAATAGGCAAAAAACCATTTTATTTTCCTAGAGACATATGCTGGACCACTATCTGTCTTTATTTGTGCAGGTATACCCATGATGGCCATAACTTCTAATGAATGTGTGATTACTAAATCAGCCTTTTCTGAGCTTAAAGCAGTTGCCCACTGAAAGCCTGAATAAGTGTCAATTGTGTGATGTACATATTTTAATTTTCCAAATTCTGCAATGTGGAACATATCCATCTGCTAGATTTCATTCCATTTAGTACCCTTTGGGTTAGTCCTTGCAGGTAGCCGTGTTTGGTTATAGAAAGAGCAAGTAGGGCATCTCTTTACAATCTCCTTAGCTTGTTGCCATGTAATAGAAAACTCTTTCTTTAAACCTTTGCTATTGATGTGATGCAACATGCTACCAATCAATAATTGATCAATTTCTGCATTACCTTGTGCTAGAGGACCTGGCAGACCTGTATGGGATCGGATGTGTGTTATGTACATAGGACAAAGCCTATTCCTGATTATGTCTTGCACCTGGGTAAACAATGAAGTCAATTCTGTATCATCTGGTATAAATTCAGCAGTTTCAATGTGCAAGACAGCTCTTTCTGCATATTGTGAATCAGTAACTATATTAAGAGGTTCTTTAAAATCCCTTAGCACCATGAGAATGACATGTAATTCTGACTTATGGACAGAATTATATGGGCTTTGTTCAATCTTACTCAATTACTTATGATTTATAACCTGCCTTCCCTGATTTATTAGCATCAGTATAAAATGGATGGGCTCCAGTTATTGGAGCATCATGTACAATTCGAGGAAGAATCCAAGAAGTTCACTTTATAAGGTTAAGTCTATCACTTTTGGGATAGTTGCTATTAATTTCTCCCAAAAATTATCACAAGCTCTTTGCCATGGTTCATTGTCTTCCCATAACTTTTTTATTTCATCAGTAGTGATAGGCACTATAATTTCTGCTGGGTCTATACCTCCTAGTTGACAAAGTCTCAATTTACCTTTTTTTTACTTGGTTTATGTGATTAAATAAAAAATAATATCTTCCCTCTGCATTAAAATTTCTGTAGAAGAAATTCTGGAAGGCAATATGACTAGAATACAACTAAGATTTGGATTCACCCTATCCACATGTGTCTCCTGTAATTTTTCCTCAACCATTGTCAGTTCCTTTTCTGCTTCAGCTGTTAATTCTCTAGGACTATCAAGTCTTTATCACCATCTAAGGATTCATTTACGTGAATTATTAGATCAGTGTTATCCCAACAGCCGGTTGTAGACTGGAAATGTCTCCTAACAATCTTTGAAAGTCATTAAGAGTCTGTAACAGGTCTCTCCGAATTTGTGCCTTTTTTGTCTTAATTTTTTGTAAATCTATTTTATAACCTAGGTAATTGACAAAATCTCTCTGTAGTTTTTTTCAGGATCAATCTGTAATCCCCATTTAAGTAAAACTATCTTTATTTCTTCAAACATTCTTTCTAAAGTATCCATGTTTGAATCAGATAGCAATTCCAATCTGCAGATATGCTAATGTACAATTCTAATTCAGGATTATTATGCGATCCAGCTTTTAAGGAGATATCAACACATACATACATATACACATACACAGAAAGAGAGTTTGTGTATGTGTGGGAGAGAGGGAGGATGGGAGAGAGAGAGAGAGTGAGAGAGTATGGAGGGGAGGGAAAAGACACACACACAAAGAGGGAGAGAAAGAGACAGATAGAGACAGACAAACAGAGAGAGAGAGAGATCCAGAGAGAAAGACAGGCAGACAGAGAGACAGCAGACAGACACACAGACAGATAGGATGACAGGCAGGTTGACAGACAGAGACAGAGATAGTACTTCCAAATCAGTAGCTAAGTTTTCTATGACATATTAGAGAAGTCTTTGTGCTATTTCTTCCTTTTTGTAGTCCTTCCTCTACCCTGCCCACTCTCCCCCATTTCAGTTTAACGTGTCTTGTTTCATTAATACCCTCTGAGCCTTTATATGAATGCTTTCTATCTTTCTTCATGTGAGAGCACCCCCACCATGGCCTTTTAGCAATTACCTGACCTCCATGGGAATTTCAAATGAAACACATGTATCTGGAGATTTAAAGACAAATAATATCCACTAATGAAATGAAATACTCAGCATTATCTTATTGAGTCTGTGTTACCTCATGAAAATGATTGCTTCCGGCTGCATCCATTTGTCTACGCATTTTATAATTTTATTTTTCTTAATATCCGAATAATATTCACTTCATGGTAAATATGCCAAATTTTACGCAGTAATGAATGTAGACAGTTACAATAACAGTTAGCCTGTCAAGACATGCCCACTTCTCCAATAGTTCCATCAACATCATGCAAGTAAATGATCACAATTTACTGGGACTTAAGTCCTGTAATACAGATAAAATCCATCCCTGGTGCCATTGTGTGGCCAGGAATCTGTGGCAGGATAGGCCATAGGCCCAAGGGAAGAAGTTACTATTATTCTATCAACTGGTGCTGTAGGAAGGTTTGCAGCTTGTGGTTGCCCACCTACTGGGGCATGGCCTGTATACTATATACCAATGCAACTTTTAGTACCTTTTTTGCTAATACTATGGACTGTATTATGCGAGGCTTACTCATCTTCAAAAATTCAAGAGACCCTGGATGTTTGAATACTTACAGATGGAAATATAAGAACCCAATAAGCATTATCAAGAAAATCAAATATAATTTGAAAGCACAAATCTTAAAAGATTTACATTTATATGTATATAAATTTACATTTATATATATATAAAGATTTACATTTATAATATATAAAGCTTGTTTTGGAGTTGGACAATGGCTCTGCCCTTCATTAAATCCAAGCATGTTGTTATAAGAAAAACCATTAATAATCAGCACACAGAGAGAACTCCCACATCACCTCCCCTTTTTCTGTTTAAATAAAATTGGAGGTTTTAACTGTCCAGGCAGTAAGATGTCTCTGTCAAATGTAGAGTTTTAGAAGTTGCTTACAATGAATTTATTGCTTAGTTAGGTAATATTATATCCTTCTGTGGTCTTTGATGGAGTTGAGGAATGTATAGTTATAGTTTTCCTTAGTTATGATAAAAGATAAAGTAAATATAAATATTGTAGGCATAATTCTTGCTTGATAACTGGTTTGTTATATGTAATTTTACTATGTTAAAGTTAAAGCCTTCCTTTTTGTTTAAACAGAAAAGGGGAAATGGTTTGGGAGATCCTTCTGTCTGTGTGTGGCTGTTATTGGTTAATGAATAAAGAAACTGCCTTGGCCTCTTGATACGGCAGAATTTAGGTAGGCGGGATAAATTGGACTGAGTGTTGGGAGAAGAAAGGCAGAGTAAGAGAGATGCCATGAATCTGCTAGCTAATGGGCCAAGCAGTGTTTTAATTAATACAGTTTCTGTGTAATTATTCCGGGTCTAAGCTAGCAGGGCAGGTGGGAAGAACAAGCCGCTCTCTCCTCCCACAGAAAAGAAGACCACATTAAGATAATGTACTTAGTATTTATTCCCTTGAGAAATTAAATGTATTCCTACCAAAATCATTAGTGCTAATTGGTTTAAAAGTATGAGATGGAAGAGCTATAATCATACAGATTTTTTTAATGGAAGGTCTTTTCTCATTTGCTGTAGCATTTCTTAGCATTATAAGAAAGCATCGAAGAAGCATGAACAACCAAGGGAAAGCCATAATGAATGACTGGAAAGAATCCTGAAAAAGAAGAGTTATCTCAAAAACTTAAAATGCTGTAGATATTATTTGGTAAAGAAAAGCGTCATGTAGATAATATTAATGAATGTGAGTAAGTAAAAATCTACAACGTAGAATTCTTTCAAATTCATCTACGATTAGTATGCTGAGTCTAACCTGTCTTTTCATTCTCATGTGTTACTTTCAAATAATATTTCAGTACATTTTGTATTAAAAAGGATCTTTCTTGTGCTTCAATGCTTAAAGTAGATTGCCTGAGGTTTTTATTTCCCTATGATAACCAGATAATTTTAATGAAGTGCCCAAATGTGTTTTAAAAAGTAAAATTAGTTCATAGTTCTTATTTGATACAAGGGCAACTCCTATTTTACTTTCATGATAATCTAGTATTTTATAGTATATATAGTATATAGTATTATATAGTTTATTAATATTTGATATTTCATAAAATTTATAATATTTAATATTGTACCTTAAGACTTTACTCTCTAAAATTTACTTTGTTAATATTTATGCATCCTTATGCTACAATTATGTCACTCACTTGAATTTATATTGTCCATGTAATTTGTTATGATAAGATATCTCAACTTCATTGTCTTATAAATCACACTAAATGTTACTAAAATGCATATCCAGAAACCATGGTTTGCATATAACAGCCTTCTCTCATTCATGTTCTCCCTCTTCTTCAGAAGGGGTATGCTTAACTCCTAGAAGATTGTGTTTGGGAGGGAAAACTTTCAACATGACCCTAGGCAGCTCCTGTGTCTGTGGAGTCTTCAGTCATAAACTTTCACACTTTGAGCCCTCTGACACCCTAGAAAATGTTTAAGGAATATAGTATAAGCTTAGAACATATTATTGTACATGTAATGTATGATACTACAGAGTTGAGACTAGCTGAATATCAGGATAATGGCTGTCAGGTCAGGAGACAAAACTGATATACCTATACCCTTCCCAGACCTACCTCTCGATTGGAGTTAATCATATTCTTTTGCTTATGAGCATTTCAATAAGCAATTATATTTCTAGAAGAATTAAATTGGACTTTAATTTGATCTTATGGGGTTTGTCTCTTTTCTTTTCTCGCCTGACGTTACTGGTAAGTTTTCGAACTAAACACGTGTTCAGTTTCATCTTACCCTTTAAATATTTCCTATGGTTAGTAATCAGGAGGATAAGGATATGGTTGTGTTCTAGCTTCACATGGTGGAAAAACAATATCAGCGTCTTTGGTTTCAATTGGCACATCTCGGCGATCATGTCTCTACAAACACAAAAAGAAAATGTTAGAATGATATGAGACCACATGACTTGAACTACTATATCTGTCACTAATGAATTCTATTCTTGGAGTTTCTGTAGATTTATGTGTGAGTTACATGATGCTGTCTATACAGCTTTATGAGTTTATAGACTGCACACAGAAGATGGGGTTTCAAGGAAGGTGAAAAACAATGCATTTATAGCTTCTTGGGTTTCATATTTACATGTTAGACTACTGGTGAAAGGCATACATATAAAATGGGCTTTAAATCTTCTTTATGATATTATCTTCATTTTCCACCACCTCCCTATTCTTGAATCTACAAGGAGGTGACTTCATACTTAGATGGAGCTTCTCCACAACACTAGAGTTCTATCAGTAGCTGGTCCTTTACATTGTCCATACTTCAAACTATTCCAAGGAACCTAATGTATTCTATCCCCTTTCCAACACAGTTATCTTTTTTAAGTTTTGTATGTTGAGTATTAGAGAAGAAATATTGGTGATATCACATTGATAGGAGGTAATTTAATTTAGCATCAAAAAATGAGAAGCTATTCTTACCAGGTCTAAATCACTCTAAGCCAAAGGACTGGAAAAAGAAACTAGCACGACCTTCAGCAGAGAAAACGATGTGTCCTTAAAGAGAGTATTTGGGGAAGAGAAACAAGAGCACTAGAAATTATGTCAAATTGGGGTCATGGAGATACATGGCAGCCTTCTGAAGAAAAGTAATCACAGCTTCCCCTTTATTCTCTCAAGTTCAACAATGAACGGAAAGTTCAATTAGAAATACAAGCACTTAGGTGAAGGCAAATACTGATGAGAGAACATGGAAAGTCAGAACAGCCCAGGACATCACAGAGGCCCCTATGAAAGGCTAGAAGGAACTTTAACTCCGTGTTCTGGTCTAGGACAAGACTTGGCAATGATAGTCTGAGGCTGAAACAGAACCTCTCTGCTCAGCTTGGACGTTTCCCTCCTGCAGATAGAGGATGCTGTACTTCATTATGAACTTACTTGCCACAAGACACAGTTTGTGTAAGACTTCATGACCCCAAGTTTTATTTTCTCCATCTTCTGTCTTCTCTTTCTCCTCCCTAGAATCACCCTCTACCTGGAATCTTGTACTGTGAAACAAACTATTGGTCCAAGTCAAGAGAAAGTCAAGTACTTTTAAGAGTAAATTGCCTTCCATATAGTGACATTGTAGAATTATTTCCTAAATTATTTTTTAGGAGATTAAGTACTTTTATACTGAACCAAAAAGCAGTAAAATCTTTCGAGACATTATTCATTGGTGATACACATACATCTTCACACAGTAGTATTGTTTGTTCCTAGGGAGTGGATACTTGAGAATCATCTATGAATTGAATAGCTACTCAAAGCAGTACTTACTTCAATTCTCTCACCATGCTTAGAATGTCTCTGCAAAAATGAAAAAGAATGTTAAACATATTGCTCATGACCTGGCAGTGATGGCACACATCTTTGATACCAGCACTTAAAAGGCAGAGGCAAGTGGATCTCTGTGAGTTTGAGGCCAGCCTGTTCTACAAAGCAGATGCCTGGAAAGCCAGGACTGTTAATACAGAGAAACACTATCACAAAAAAATTCAGTTCATGTATCATTATGAATTTCTCTACTGAATGAGAATATCTTACCTTTTTAGAATGATCAGAAGTCTAGGGAATAAAACAGAAGCATGAATATTTAATATACACCACTCTTTTCATATTGACTCTAAATTTGCTATTTTATTTAATAATATTTGAAAGGATTAGAAGCAGACTTCTCTATAAAAATTGTTTATTTAGCAGTTGTACTTTGGTCCATATATCTTTAATGCATTGTGTGTTATAAAATTTAATTCATACTGATGGAAGAATGAAAATGGGAAAAAATTTGAGTTTTCTTTTAAAAGGATAAATAGTAAGTAGTTAAAAATTGCATAATACTGAAAAATTTGTTTCATTAAAATCCGTTCTTATTCTTTTTTCTATTTTGTTAGAGTTGAATTTTTTCTTTATGTATATTTTGTAGGAAAATGTGATAAATTGTTATTTTATAAAAAATGTATAATGAAACATTGTTGGTGGGAGTTATCATATTTTTATTTCACATTTTTCCAATCATAGATATAATAAAAAGAGAATGAGTAGAAAGAGTCAACGGAAGAATGATAATCAAATGGGGTGCTGGAGACGCAGGATCTAATTAGTGACAAAGCAGCAAATGTGATGTCTACACTGGGCAAATCTACACTTTCATTATGGTGTAAAATGGGCTCATAGCTTCAAGTCAGAACTGACAGTTCATTACAGGAATAAATGATCTACAGAAGGTCCAAGACATCACCAAATATGAGTTATGAGTTATTATTTTAGTAATATTATTCTGTGCTCAATCTCCTTACATCATATACACCAGAGGTTTTATTGTTTTCCAGTATAAGTGAATAAACTTTCAATTTTTCTATTATTTGTGCTCTACTTACTTTTCTATATTTTTTGTATATGAAAGTACACTTCCATGTCTGGGACTAGTTACTAAGAACTTGTAAATAAGTGTCTCTGATATAGATTAATATAGTAAAGTTTCATTCAAAGTAAGTAAGCATTCCTCAGAGTGTTAGGAAGAAGAGTAAGTTGTTGGATAAAATCGCTAAAAAAAAGTCCCATTCCTTACACTTTCTGGATGTGCTTACAAGCATGGAATCCATGAGAGCCATGATCAAAGCAAAGACAAGGAACCTCATGCTTACTGAACCCTGTAAAAGCACAGACAACATTTAATAAGCATCTTCTTTCAGTTTCAACACAAAGTCATTAATGACCAGGTTGTGCTCTTAGACAGTTGGACTAAGTTAATACCCTCAGTGTTCACAACAATTCAAAGGGGTGCAGATCAAGTAGAAGTGAGCTGATAAGAGAACACTAAAGTTAACTATAGTCACACTAATTGACAGCATAATGAATTACTTAGGACTATTTAGCTATTAAAATAAAAATATTAGATATAATCTTATAGTTAATGAAAATGATTCAAGGATCTTTACTTAGAATTTTGATATTAAAGATAGTGTATAATGAAAGTTGTCTTGAAAAGAGATGAGAGGAAAATATATAAGCAAGGGCATGTAAGCAGAAAAGAATCAGAAACATTGTAAGAAAAAACAAACAAAAAAATAATTTATCAAACATGCCCCTGAGGTCATTTTGTGTTGGCCATCTAAAGCTTACCATTGGGCCTGCTCTTAAGACTGCTTTGTATATTCAGTGAGACTCCATGGGAGATAAATAGGCTTTCCTTGTGAGGAGATAACTTCTGGGTTAGGGACAGGGTCTTCTGTCTACTTCTCCTCTCAGTACTGAGACCCCCATCTGGCTGTGCTGGCAATGTGCATGCTACCAACAGTCTGATTTTAAAACATGAACTCCAGTCATTTTGAATTGTTACATGGTATTTTTCCCTTTCACTTTTGCTCCCTACATACATTTTTCCCTAGTTCTCTCATCACCAATTCACTTACGTAAAATTTGGAGTCATGATGTTAACAGATCTGACCCTGTGAAACAATACTCCAAATGGTCTATACCAGCATTATTAACCTTCATAATGCTGAAACACTTTAAGACAGTTCCTCATTTTCAGGTGAATACCAATCATAAAATTATTTCACTTCTACTTCATAACTTATTTTGCTACTGTTATGAATCATAAAGTAAATACCTGTTTTTTTTCTGATGGTCCTAGGTGACCTCTGTGAAACCCCCAAAGGGGTCCCAACACACAGGTTAAGAACTACTACTGTATACTCCAACCTAGCTAAGGGAGCACAGAGTGATTGAAATATTTGAAAATTACAATTAAATGTATACTGTATTCACTTAGGTAGGAACAGTATAATGAAAGCATTGTTTCACTCATTACTGTGCATGGTCATTTCCAGGTGTGCAAGGATGGAATACGATAGTGGAATAGCATGCTATCAGCACAGCAATATCCTCCTGTCATAATTATAGCCTCATGATTAGGAAGAGCAGCAGATTGCTCTAAAGATTCATGTAACAGTATATGGCTGATATTTCCTTAATATCTAGAGCCATCACTGTGCCCTTTGGTAAAAGTGTGGCATTGATTTTCAGAGGAAGCACCAGTAACTGGTTATAGGTATCTGTCAAGGGTGTCATTTTTTAAAAAAGAAAACCCCTTTAGAGTCCAAGTCTTTTATTTCTCTTTGTACAAAAATATGGAACGCTTCACAAATTTGCTTGTCATTCTTGCGCAGGGGCCAGGCTAATCTTCTCTGTATCAGTCCAATTTTAGTATATGTGCTGCCAAAGCGAGCACATTATTGACACTTAAAGTTGCAATATCAAAATGGAAATCTACAGAAAATATCATGTTTACATACCTCCCCTTCTTCTTCCTATTTTTCTCTTTATGCTCTGCCAGCTCTGCCTCACTCTTGCTAGCTATTTAAATGGGTGCTGAGGATCTTACATAAGTTCTCACACTTGTGTGCAAACACTTTACCATCAAACTATCTCATCAACTTTTACTAGATTATACCTTAAAATTTCTACCTAAGTAAGATTATGTAAGTCTACTTCTCTACCATTGAACCCTGTGCTGTTTGTAGTTGCAATAATCTTCACTGACAAAGCAAACATTAAAAAACAGTCACAGGTGTAACACCAGTGACTTACTAAATTAGTGGGTTCAGTTACCCCACAAAATGATACTAATGAACACTAATGCTAACCAAGTCTTGCTCCATCCTTTCTCCTCTTGTTCTCTTTTATTCAAGCCATGTGTAAAACCAAAATACAAATACCAGCTTACCTAACTCAAATACATGCTTCTCCCACTAGACTATATGAAAGACTGAGATGAGCACATAGTAATTTTATGACTTCTTTATATTACAGAACCTCTTTGACTAAGAAGGTAAAGGATAACCATTTACAAAGAAATTATGAGGTTCAGAGAAGAAAGTTCAGACTAGAGGTGAAATTTTAGGCTTTTGAGATTATTGATTATACTAACTTGCAAATAGGAATCATTATATTTGGATCCTAGGTAGAGTCAGAAGACAGATCCCACACATAACTCAAATGCCAGAGAAAATTGAACAATCCATATAATATTGTACAAATCAAGTGGAATAAATCTCTAGAAAGAAAGCTTAATGATCTTAAGTAATTATTTCAATGAACTAGATGATTGCTGAAGGCCGTGAACGTGCTTTCTCAATGGGAAGTGAAATACTGTTATTATCATATTTCCATCTGGCTTAAAGTAGAATGAGAACAAATAACATTTCAAATAGAAATGTCACAAATATAAGTTGATATCATATTTTGTATTATGTAACCTTTATTAGAATACACATATTTAAAAATGGTCTCTATGAATGTTGTTAAGAAATCAGAAACAAAGTAGTGTGAGAAAATACCTCCTGTCAATATGCTGGGTAATTTCTGCTTTTGAGGCTGGAGGGTGTAAGTGAGGCTGAAGCAGCTTCTTTATTAACCAATGATAATAAAACATATTCACAGCAAAGAGAGGGGAATTTCACACCAGATTGTCTCATAATTTTTAGGAAAGTTCAGCAGTCAATTTTTTTGAGTCCTGAATGTTCACATTATACAGCATATGATCAAGCAAGACTAATTTCTTGCCAAAATGACTAGCCTTGTTACATTGAAGGCAAATTCCATAATGAGTTTCTTCAATGCCCATCAACCTCTTTTAAGTAATTGGTGCTGCCAGAAGCAGACATGTCTCACTGTTAAGAAAAGTCTAAGCTCTTAAAACATTTTAAATTCCATCTTCTGTAGGTATTTGAGGTGCTGAAGATTGTCTATCTAATTGAAATATATCTCTGTATATCTAGAAAACATAACTAAGATGAATACAAGTTTGACTATTATAAGTGACTACTAATCCATAATTTTTAATTATACATTGCATTTTAAAATGAGCTGCACAAGCACAAAATCTTAGATAAGAGCAGAAATACATATACACAGTGTTACTTGAGGAAGTGCCATATTGCACACAATGTAAAGCACTTTGCTGAGAAAAATAGAAGGAAATGTTGTGAGACTAGGGCATGCTCACTTTTGTATTAGTTTTCTTGGAAATCATACGTTTTCGCCTGCGGTATTAGCAATCCAGGAAGCTGGCACAAGGACACACAGGGCAGCCAGAGTGTTTCCTAAAGTGGCTTAAGACTTTGGAATAATTTCAACTTTTCATTTCCTGGATTCTCCTTGGCATAGAATACTCACAGACCTAGAGTCAATATCAACATGAAAACAACAAGCAAACAAACAAGAAACAACAAAACATAATAGTCATTGTCTTTGCTTTCTCAATTACTATAAAACAGATTTGACTATCAGGAGTGTCACTCTCTACCATAAATTTAGTGTGATGTCAATGTAATATCTGTTCAGGGAAAATGATGATTAGTTAGACACATGGTAAAGTTTTTACTTGAAAAAAGAAATATCTTTTACAGATAGAGAATAACAGAAATATTTACAGATAGAGAAATAATAGAAAAAACCTAAATACTAAAAATGACTAGCATCAAATACAAACAGCTAAATATCAGATATTAAGTTGACAATGAAATCTGGGACCTGCCATTTGTATGTCTTGGCAAACCAAGTGCTTTGAGGCCTCCTTCATCTTCTGACCATTCATCTTTGTAGATTTGGTTCATTTCTTCTCCTTGTTTCTGCCTCCTTGAGAACCTTTCTATTACTACAAAGAAGAAAAAGAGAGAGAAAGAGAAAAGAAAAAGAAAAATCATGGTTCTGCTTTAATTAATCAATGCTAAGATAATTGTTCTATGGAAATAATCATGATCCAAATGCCTCTCTCCTGAGACCCTCCCACACCCCCCACTGCCTATGGAACACATGATGTGTTACTAAGAGTACAACATTCTTTGCTCCTCACTGTCTGTCCCGGTCTAATTTTCTGGTCTAGATGAACTGCTTGAACTAGTTTAGTTACTTGTACCTTACACCCAGAACTCTGCTCTTTCCATATTTACCCTTTAATTCTATTCTACAGTCAGGTCAGCCCAGTCTGTACCTCTATCCTAGTTCTGCCCAGAACTCGTGACTTTGTGCACTCCCTTTCCTCTTTCTTAACCATCTTCTGAAATTAACCACCTGTCCCTCACCTGTTTCCTGCACTGTATCACATATTTGTTAAAATACTCATTACTCTTCAGAAGTAGGTTTCCTGCCTGCTTTCCTATGGAGAGTATGTCTGACTTTTAGTATTTATTTATTACTGCATATGTGTTACTATGTAAACTCTTCAAAAAACATATTTAATCTGAAATGTCCCTCTTTCCCTTGACAACTGTTATGTTACATGCAGTGTTCATGCATGATTATTTTTAGGGTCTAATCATTATCCAGTTAATGTCTTCTTTAAAATGTTGAAATTCTTAAGCCTTCGTTGATTCAGACTCATTCAAAAAGTAATGAAAAATCACCATATAACCTTAGGTTCTAGACCTTATATCCTTATATTCATATTGTATTCTTTGAAAGCCTCTTCCTTTCCTCTCTTAAGAAAGCTGATATGTTTTGTATAGGTTTTAGTCTTATGAATGTGACTTTGAGCCAATGAAAACTCAGAATTTATCCTCTGGAGTGTCTCTACAGCTGATCCCTCCACTGGCCTCTTTCTTTTGACCAAAAGTTCTTTCCTTTGCCCAACACTTTGCTATGATTCTCATTGTCCTAAGTACATTGAACTCATTAAAAATAGTATCTGCATGCATTTATTAGAGAAAATGATGGGGTTTAAATGACATTAGTATTCAGTTATATCATGTATTATGATCATATTGACTTTCTATATCCCTTCCCATCTTTCCCTCCCAATTTTCACAATTAACTCATCATTCCCTATCTAATTTCTGATTTTTTCATATCTTGATTTGTAACATTTCAATCACCATATAGGCATTCATTTAGTTCTGTAATTTCTCTTACTTCCCATTTTAATGACACCTTCCTTTTCATCATCCAATTTCCTTAGCACCATCTCCCTACTCAGAGTGATTTAATAATCTGTCCTAGACTACAGTAATAACTTTGTATAATTACATCCTTTAACTTGTCACTGGGTTTATGTTTTCATAATGTTTTGAAATCAGTAAAACTTCTTTACTTAAATATTTAATATCATTTCATATTTCTAGTGAATCATGTCAATAAAATATCTGAAATTCATAAGCATTCATGATCTGGTTCTATCAAATATCTGCCACATTCTCTTATACTGTCTACACTTTATGGATCCTCAGAGTAGTCATAGAGTCCCACTTATTAATATTTCAAAATTCTGCTTATTCTTTATGATACAGCTAAAATAGCAAACTCATCTTTCTACCATCATCAAATATGTACCATTTCTCTATTTGACAAATTAAATTATATACATTGAAACAAAAAATGCTACATTTAAAACTGATGGTTTTTTTCCACAACAAAATCTTAGAAGAGTTAAAATATGGGCTGTGAGACTTGCATGTGACTAAATAAAATCACTTGTGAGACAGATGAGGATTGAGTATAATTATGCTATTAAATATAACACGACAGAACAAGTTACTTGAGCATTTGCTGTCTTAATTTCCTAAATGTTAAATGAGAGAAAAGAGCAACTTAAAATTGCTTTGTTAAAACAGATGATAATTATAATGTATTTAGTGGCTGATGTATGCATAGCATTAAGTAAAAAACAGTCTGTAATCACTATTATGGTTATTCTAACTGAAGTAGAAAAATAACTGCTTATTAAATAAATAAATCTCTATGGCTATATTCAAGAAAAAGGCAGAATGGAAGGAAGGAATGGAGAGAGAGAGAGAGAGAGAGAGAGAGAGAGAGAGAGAGATGAGAAAGCAGAGTAGATAACACATTTACTGGTGTTGGTTGTAGAAACTTGAGGCTTTGTTTTAGCTAAGAATTAGGCTGATCGTCCTACCTTTTTGCAAACTTTTTCCTACAGATTCATAGTTTTATTTCCATACAAATTTTACAGATCCCTTCTCTGATTTATTTTATTACTATATGAAATACATCCCTTTGTGTAGTAAATACTGGTTTGAAGTATTTATTTTTCCCAAGCCAGGCAAATGTGAGTGACAAAGAGTTTGCTGCACATGACTAGGCTCTCGTGTCATCGTTGAGTTTTCAGTGCTCAGGTGAAGATGAAATCCTGACCTATGTAAAGCTCTGGCTATCTCTGAGGTCTAGGTATGATTGCTCCATAACTGAGGTTAAAGCCCCCACTAAGATGCAAAGAGAACTGAGGACTAGATACAGCAACTGGCACTAGAGTGGAGGGCCAGCCAGTTGTTTTAAGTATTTGGACAATTGCATTTCCTGGATGAGTTTGCTCCACCAGCTTCTGAATTGCTGCCTTGTTTAATGCACCCCAGAATTTCTTAGGACAGACAATAGAAAGAAACCATTTTCCAATCATGTGGATTTCTTGGAATTGAAGGGACTTCTTGAATGTCTTACAAGCCACAAAATTAGCATATCATTAAATACAGTATATATACAGTCGCAGAAGCAGATACACCATCATCTTCCCAGCTTCACCTTGACTCTTGCCCTCCACTAAAGGTAAGAATTTCATAGATGATATTTACATACTATTTTCATGACTTATTTAAAACTAGACTAGGTTATGGAAATAATATAATTACTTAAAGTGCTTTGAAATTAGATTTTAAAAGAAGTGATGAGATTATTTTAAAAATTAGGCTTAAAATGCAGAAATGCCTAGAAAGATTTTATACAAATTACAATGACTATTGGCTTCATGAAAATAAGAATATGTAATAATAAATACAAGGACAGTAAATATATAAAGAGGAGATTGAAAATTGATTTCTTAAATACATATCTCATTTGATTTGATGTATTTTAGTTTTAAAAGGCACCCAAATTATATCACGGAAAGATAGATATTTACTAGGCAACAATTATAAGCTGCAAATTCCATGTTTTTAAACAAGAAGATTGTAACCATAAAACTTATCCATGATCTTAGATCCTTGATCTAGCTTATAATATTTCAGAAAACATTATGACATGTGGAAAATAGAAACATAGTCTTCGACTTGTGAAAGAATTCTAGAAAGGTCAGATATTACTTAGAAGCAGTGATCATGGAAATATGATTGGGTCAAAGAAAAGCAACTTATAGCATATCAGATAACAATGAAGTTCCAGTATAAAATGGGCATATAAAATGGTAAGAATAAAATATAATAAATGCAGTGGAATTCTCACCACATGCATAATCTACAAGGGTACAACGTTTTTTTTAAAACCACGACAATTAAATTAGATGGAACATGTTTTAGACAAAGAAAGGTTAGTAATAAATTATGAAACACCCATCAGAAAAACAAACATATTTTCACAGAGAGAATAATTTTCAACCATCAAGTATTGGTAAGAATGCCTTTTAAGTATATTTAAAATTTTATTTTTCATGCTGAGGTCACCCACAAGCAACACAACAGTTTATACACATTGTCTACCAATTCACTCTAGAAGTGAGGCTCCCTCGTGCTGAGATATTCTTATTTTGTTCACTGACTGGCCACCTGTAAATGCTAAATAGTTTTAAACAAATGATCATTAAATGATTTCAAAGTTATGACTTCTTTGTAGCGTTTGTAAAGCATCTATATGCCTGTTAGCAAAGAGATCGAAGAAAAATGAAGGGAAGAGAGCTGTGAACTGAAAATCCTCCTGGTGCTGCTGAAGTCCAAATTTGATGTTTAGCAATAGGAGTGCTTAGGAGCCAGAGTAGAATTTGACTTTAATTGACTGACTAATCTCTTACAACTTCTTCATCTTTTCATTCCCAGGACTTGACAACCATGAAGGTCTTCATCCTTGCCTGCCTTGTGGCACTTGCTCTCGCAAGTGAGGTATGTAAAGAAACTTCCTAACTTATTAAGATGTAGGGAATGGGCTGCTCATTTATAGACAATAACAGCAGTGACCACTCACTACAGAATTAAAGGAGAGTTTCAGATGTTTATTTAATCACTGCTTCTTTGAGAGTCACATAGTATCTCAAGATTCCTATAGGGTCTCAAAGCTGGAACAAATGCTAACTGCACTATTGTACCACCAGTTCCCTAACAGAGAGGAAAACAGATGAAAAAGACAGCAAAACAAGGCAATAGGACTTCTTTTTGTCACTCATCAAAAACAATGCACAAGTTTATCTAACTTGTAAGATAACTTGTAAGGATGCACCAATAAAAGTTTACTAAAATATCAGAGAGACGGTAAATGTGAGTTTTCAAGATTCTAAAAGGTATATAACAACTTTTTTGCTTTTTAAGTTTCTGAAAGATGTAGATGACATAAAAGTCAAATAGGAAGTACATTTAGTAGCAGGGAATATATGGTCACTAATAATTTTTTGTTTGTTTGTTTATTTTTTTCAAAGGAAACACTCAGCGTTTCCTCTGAGGTAAGAGGTTTACCCTAAACTAACTACATTTTTAATGATCTGGAAGTTCTAATTAGTTCTATAAATTAAAATATGTATTATTATTGTTTTATATACTGAGAGCATTTCTAGCAGTGAGGTAAGGCAATTGTCACTTAGAGCCAGCTTCTAAACTTAGGACAGTGGAGTGCTGTCCTTCTGCTGAGTTAGATTGTCCTAGGTCACTAAACATATGCTTCAGGTAAATATGCTTTGCATAATATTAGGGCAGAAAAATATCTAGATTGTTGCATATTCTATAATGTACCAAGTTAGTTTCTTATTTGAAATTTTTTTCATTGCCCTTTTTTATTTGAAAAGCTAACAATCGAATTCTCTGCCAAGAGTTCTCCCCAGTTTGATCTATGTTTTAATATTTACTCTGTGCCTTTTATGGATCACTCATTGCCTAGGAACTACAGCCCGAACTAAAGACAGATGCCAATAGAAATAACATACTTGCTCTATAGTGCTTAGGCCTGCTTACAGAAGGATGCATTTGGTTATTAAACAGTCATTTAGGTAAATAAAAATAAGTGAGATGTAATGTAGTCCTAAATCTACCTGAGAGCATCACATAGATGTCTTTACCTTGAGCTACTTATTTACATGTGGTACCATTTGTTTTTTAGAAAAAAGTATATACTTTTCAGAATTCTACAAATGCCTCAGAGGAAGTATTTATTTCTCATAGTTTATTTGGAGGCTAATATATTAGCAAGTGAACTAACAGTAGCTACTACAATATATAGGCATTAGGCTGTGTTTTCAACTCTGTGCTTTTGGTTTTAAGAATCAAATGGAATTTAAAGAACATTTGTAGGTAGAGAAAGAACCATGGTTGTAGAGGGAATTACCATTGTTTATATGTCTCTTTATATACTATACTCATGAATTCACTTTTCTCTCTTGACTGCACTCATCTTTCTTGCATTGAATAAGTTCATACAGAATGTCAAAATAGTTTAAATACAAGTTTCCTCAATTTTCCCATTAGTAATGCATTAAAACAGCCTACCAAGTACCTTAATTTTAAATATACATTGAAAATACTATTTACTCAGTAAAAGTTAATGATTCTTTTTTTAATTATTTGAAGGAATCTACTGAAAATATCAATGAGGTAAACCCATTATATTTAATATCCATGCTTTATTTTGGAAGATTAAAATTTGGGATTTTTAATGTACACTTTGTTTCTAACAGAAACTTCAGATGGTAGAGCAAATGGAACAGCTACAGGCAAAGGTAAAGTGCTCTTGGAAAATGTATGTCTTGGTTTTGTGACATGTAATACCAGAAAATAATTATACCATGTCTGTTCATAGTATAAAAAGGTCATACACCAGTACTCTGAAAGCACACTTAGCTGTCAACACATTTTCTAAGTCATGATTGCAGTTAATAGTGGTATTATCTGTTCTTAATAATTAACATAAGCATTTCTCATGTAGAAACCATTTTCTTTTTATTGTCTAAATGAATATGTTGATGAAAGGATATTGATTTTAGTTCACATTTTGTTTTATGATAATATTTGTACTTTGCGTTTACCTAGTTGTAAGGGAATTTCTAGTCCAAAGATAAGAGGGGTGAGATACAGAACAGCTGAATGAACCACTATTTAAGTTCTGATATAAAGTAGAAGATGTTGCCTTCAAATCAGTGGTTTTCTGACTAGCATCTAGTTACACTATTAAATCATACTTATGACCATATATTCAATTCAGCTAATAGTTTAACTTTCATTTTCTTCAGTAAATTACTTGATGTTCACATCATATTTTCCAAATAAAATTAAAATTTTAGAGATCGATACTTCTTGAAAAGGTTAAGAAAATTATTATTATTAATATTAATTATTATTATTCTAGAAGTTGACCAATATTAAGTGACTCACTGAATTTAGTCACAAATTGAGGCTGATTTTTCCCCTTAAAACCAAATAAAATAAACTTTAGCATTGTCCCATTAAACCTTTTAAAATTAATTTGCCTTCAATTATAAAAATATTTTTTCTGTTATCAGTCTACAAAGGTTGAGAAATCAATGCTCTTGCATACTTATGGATATATAACTACACATGTAGACATGACTTGGGAAAAAGAAAAAAGATTCTAAAAAATCATGAACATCAATTTCATTTTGCACTATAATTCATTTACAACTAGAATAGGCTAGGGTAAAATCCTTTAAGAACACTGTACTTATTTTCTTAATTTGACCCAAGAGAATGTCTTCCTATTTTGTTCATCTTTCAAAAATAAAAAAAAAACTGTTGAGATTGCTTGTTACTCTGTACCCAGGCTTGCCTAGAATGCACCATTTACCTCAGGTTGGTCTCAAAGTTATAGCAATCCTCCTGCTTCAAACTCCCAACTGAAAGTTCTAGAGGCATTAGACACCATACCCAGCCAGGGCCAAGATAGTTTCTTAAGCAAAAGCCTTTGCTCAATTATCATTGGTTAAAAGATTATTGATTAATTAGGAATGATGATGTTGCTGAATTGTGTAGTGAAAGGTTCTTTTCTTTCTAGGATGTGCTCCAGGATAAAGTTCACCCCTTCATTCAGACACAGCCTCAGGCCTTTCCTTACGGCCAGCCCATCTCCTGCACTCCCTTTGCACAAAACACCCAGCCTATTGCTCAACCCCCTGTAGTGCCTTCTCTTGGGCCTGTCATTTCTCCTGAACTGGAAGCTTTCCTTAAAGCTAAAACCACCGTCCTTCCCAAGCACAAAGCCATATCCTCTCTTAACTCTGAAACTGTGCTCCATCTCATTAACCCTCAAGTCCTCAGTCTTGCTAATCTTGCAAACCAGCACATCCCTCAGGCTCAGGTCCAGGCCCTAACACAGGCCCTGCAGGCTTTTCTTCACACTCCCGTGGTTTCTTCTCAGACCCCGCTGACTATTCCTCAGTCCAAAGTTCTGTACCTTCTCCAGCAAGTAGCACCATTCCTTCAAACAGATATGCCTGCCCAAGCTCTTCTTCAGTACCTAGATGCTCTGCTTAGCCCCGCCCTCCAGTTTCCTGCCACTCAGCCACCTCAACCCATCACTGTAAGTCAAAATTTACTTCCTTTTAAATTCCCCTCAAAATGTGCATATGATAACACTAATAGAAAAAATCGGAGCTGTAGAATGGAAGAATAGATGTATAATTCATCCATAAAGAGAAAATCCTCGATGTGGGCTATAAAATAGAGTCACCTGGAGATCTTCACTTCCACCTAATTCCCAGTGCCTAGCACCTTACAGACTCTGAAATAATTGTTAATGATTGTCAAGACAGAAGTCATGGTCTGTTGAAAGTAGACAATTCCAAGAATGCCGACTTAACAGGTCGACTTAAAATTCTGATTTCAAGAGTATTAAGGCTGACTAACCCACAGTAAACATGGCAATTTATTAGATTTGAGTAGCAAAGTTTCTTCAGCAGAGTTCTCAAATTTCCTTGTGCATATTTATTACCCACATATTACAGTTTATTTGTTATTGGAGTATATGTGCATAGGGTCAAAAGATTGAGTTGTTTCATTTGTTATATAGATACACTTTAGGCAGGTGCTACATTAAGAGGGAAAATTTATACTTATTTATTTGTATTTGCTTGAATTTAGGTCTAAGAGGATTTCCAAGTTAATATCTCCCCCTCATTTTTGGTAAGTTTCTGGAAATTGAAGATCAGAGTGAATATTTTTGTAGTTAACATCTTTTTATATTGTATTATTTTATATAAACACAGAAGAGTAGCAAATTTAATCACAGTATTAATTTGTTTATCACTGTGCTCTCACTGTTTGACAACTTCTTACCAACATTACATGAGGCATAGCTTAAATTTAAAGGAATTTTTAATTTTATTTTTTGTCATTAATAGAGATCTGTCTCATTCAAAAATCTTTTATCTATACATCTTATATTATTAAGTTAAAAGAAATTCAGAAATGAATTTTTCTTATAATTTATGTGAATACATTATAGCTTTTATTACAGGGCAATTTTCATTTCAATGCATACATTATGTTTCATAAATTTTATGTTTACTGCGTTTAAAATAGTTTTTAAATTCATGATTCAAAAGCAAATTACTCTGTCCAGGTATTAAAAAGGTACAATAGGGCAGATAATATAGATTTGAAGTTCTAAACTACAAAATTATTTAGGACTGAAGAAAGACGAGGCATATTGCAACAATTTCTTGTGAGCCTATTCATTGAATATGAGTTTTATGCCTCTAAGCAAAGGAACATAGTGTACCTTTCTTTACAAAGCAGTTGTTTTTTGTGTACTGCAACTGGTGAAAAGTGAATGAATATAAAACCATGATTCTCAACCTGTGGTCAGAGACCCCATTGGGAGTGACAGGGTCCTTCCACAAGAGTCACATGTTGGATATCCTGCACATCAGATATTTACATTATGATTTAAAACAGTAGCAAAATTACAGTTATGAAATAGCAATGAATTAAATTTGTGGACTTAACCAAACAGAACTGATTCTACTTATATTTTTTTTCAGAATTGACTGAGACTGGAAATGAAACAACTTTTTCATCTTTGAAGCATGCTACAAAAAAATGTTAAACTTTTGAATGAATCTACATGGAAAAAAGAAATTTTATTCTTTTATTTATTCTGTGTATTTGATGGTATTCATTTCATCTGAATTTGTCTCATGAATTCTTTTATGCTTTTGAATTGTATTTCATATATTATCACAAAAGTTCCATACTGAGGTAAAAATGCATGTCAATAATGTATACAAAACAGTTTGTGAAATTGAGAACCCATTTCCTTTCCAGTCATTTCAATAAACAATCCTTTAGGCATATTTAAATGGTCTTGTCCTTATTGCAGTTTTTCAAACTTTCTAAGTATTGTTCAGTTTTAATACAAACTGTTCATGGACATTAAAATTATCATACAGCTATCTGCCTTGGGAATGCACAGCAGTATTGTTTGAATTTGAAGGTTGAGGCTTGATAGCCAAGAGTCCAAGGCCAGGCTGCCCAACATATGAGATCTAAGTGCGCTAGGCTACCTAGTGATACCTTGTCTAAAAGAAAACAAAATAAAGTAGGAATAAATTTAAAAATCTAAAAGAGGAAAGTAGATATACCAATGATAAATATGGAAGAACATTAAGAAACCAAATGCAATATTTAAAATGATGACTAAACAAAAATCAAGGTGAAGAGGAAAATTTAGATTGATGTATATCCTTTTTGCTTCCTCAAATCTTGGTTCATACTTATTTTCCTTTGCAATTATTGCATCTGTGACTTCCACTCAAATACATTCTATACTGGGTGGTAAATTTTGTAGTCATTCTAGAAAGATTATTGCAAATTTGAAATCTGTGGGACACCTCTGTCACATGGCAGCTAAGTGGTGCTCAGGGAGATGTTTATTCTCTCATAACTTCAAATTCTGCATCTAAAAATTATTACACAAAATCTCACTAAAGTCTTGATAGTGCATTAGCAATATTCGTAAGGAACCACAGAGCACATGGTAGAATCTCACAGTGGCTTTGCTCTTCCAATGCCTTTTCATCAGCATATCAGTAGTCTACCACAAGCCTAACTGTATTAACCACAATTGCTCATCACCAGCAAATCAGTAATCTATCACAAGCAGAACTGTATCAGCTACAATAGCCCAGTAAAGAAAGTAGTATTTGATGTTCTGATCACTATAATCTATGGTTATGAAGTGACTGTTACATTGTGATGAGTGCTCTCTCTTTATAGCAACTTTTTCATTTATACAAAATTTGTTTCACTCATACATGTTTTATTATACATTCAATCTCATGAAATTATGCAATGACTAGTATTTAGCAATTAATACTTCTCATATCTTCAGTGTTTTCCTTGCCTTATTATACTGTAGTTGTAATGAAAACCTTTTATGTGCTGAAGTGTGTACCTTACAAGGAAAATCTCTTTAATGCAGTACTTTTAAATTGTTCTCACTTCTTTGATCCACTCCAAATAGTGCTTTTAACTTTAAACTCACTTCAAGCACGTTTTTGCTCATCACACACACACACACACACACACACACACACACACACTGTTGTTTTTGAAGACTCACAATAGTTGTCATTGCACTCACCATCTGTCATTTGTCCAGTGTCCCTGTAATATTTGATAAATTTGTCTGTCCTTATTATTTAAAAATGCTTCTCTTCATTTGAAATCCCCAACCATATCAACTTTGATTTACCGTAACTCTCCTGCCATTCTCATTCGTTCTTGTGTAGGTTTTGCTGCCACACAGTGCTCTAAGGATGGGTCTGACCCTGAGTGACCACTGTCAGTTTGGCAAGTCCTAGTATAACCTGTGTCAAGTTTCAGGCTGTGTGAGTATGCTTGCCAGGTTTAAATGGGAGCACCACAGGCTTACTTAAGCATAGTCTTTCTGAATTACTTTATCTTTCTGTCCCTGTTGCCTAATCTTTGAAATACAATTAACATTTTATTTTTAAGGTTTTGTGGTATTCATTAAAATAGGACATGAAAAGCTATTAAAATGCTTATTGAGAGACATGTGATGTACAGTTGTCAACTATTACAATGTACTAAAACTCTGATGAAATATATCTATTACATTACTCATCAAATACTACAGCCATTGTAAAGAAATTGTTTTTTAATTAAAATTTCCCCAAAGACATTTCATCTCACAGTTCATATAATACCATAGGATAACTAGGTTTTTAAGGTAGAACATTTTTCTGATTTTTTTGTGTTAGTATTTTTTAGAATTTACTATGAAGTATTTTGGCCATTTTCACCCCTGTCCTCCCTACACTCTTCTCAGATCTGCCTCTGTTTCCCAGCCCACTCAATGGTATTCTGTAATGATTTTTGTCGGTACGATGAATAACTAGGCCAGCTCAAGAATAATAACTATACTTTAGTGGTTATAAGGGGAAAACTCACTCTATAAGAGTGGGAAGTCTGACTTCCTATATGTCCGGCAGGCACCGCGCAGAGAGGGCACGCACCTTAATTCTCCCAGTTTTCCTCCTCCGCTGCAGGTAGCCACACCTTAATTATATGTGATTGGTTGATAGAGTTTCCCCATCAGCATTCTGTTATTTTATTTTAACCTGTCAAATCCAGTTTGTGCCGCGCATATACTCTTGGATCTTGGACCAGCACTGGAGGGTGGTCAACCCACTCGTGACTGCACACTTAATAAAAGTAATTCTCCTCTCAGCAGCTATTAGTTGTCAAGATCTGCTTAGCTAGAGATGAGGATTCCAGCTTCATCCCCACTTGTTCCTGAGTTTTGTCTGGCTTGAGATTTCATAGGTCTTTCATGCTGTCTCAAACACTGAGAATTAAGATGAATTCAGTATCATCCTTGGGGCTTCCTTGTCTAATAATGTTGTGTTTTTTATATCTGATTGTCTGATTATTTTATATATAGAGTCTTACCCTACAGGTCCTTTCTTTATATATATTATGGCTTCCAGTTTAGTGTTTTAATGGGATTTCTGGTGTGTGTATGAGTGAGTGTGTCTCTGTTTTTTGTGCCTTCTCCTGGCTCCTTTTCCTTCTGTTTGCTTATTTTTTTCAATTGCAAAGTGTTAGGTTTTGTTTTTTATTCTTTTTTAATTATAGAAACCTGATTTTTTTTTAAATTGAGAGATACAAAGGAGATGGGAGATGAGGAAATAAGAAACTATGAGGAATGGAGGGAGGAAATTATAATCAGGATAGAGTATGTGAGAAAAAAATTTTTTCAGTAAAAAAGTATACATAAAAAGCTTCATATATCATACAGGCAAAAGTTGAAAGCATGGAGGGGTAGAGGGAAGGGTAGGGGGGTAGAGAGAGGGGAGAAGGGGAGGACTGGAGAGAGCTGGGGAAGTGGGATGGTTGAGATGAAGGAGGATGGATATGGGAGCAGAGAAGGAGATATCTTAATTGAGGGAGCCATTTTGGGGTTGGCAAGAGGATTGGCTCTGGAGGGGTTCCCAGGAATGCACGGGGATGACCCCAGCTAGGACTCTGGGCAGTGGAGGAGAGGGTGCCTGAACTGGCCTTGTCCTGAAATCAGACTGATGACTATCTTGAATATCACCATAGAACCTTCATCGGGCGATGGATGGAGACAGAGACAGAGACCCACATCGGAGCTCTGGACTGAGCTCCCAGGTCCAGTTGAAGAGCAGAAGGACGGAGAAGATGAGCAAGGAAGTCAGGACCACGAGGGGTTGGTCCCCCCCACTGAGACAGTGTGCCTGAGCTAATGGGAACTCACCAACTCCAGGTGGACTGGGAATGAATGAGCATGAGATCAAACTGGACCCTCTGAATGTGGTTGACAATTGGGGCAGTGTAGCAATGAGGTGCAGGGGCCTGCTTTTCGTCCTGGCGGCTGCCCTGCTCCCGCTGCCTGGTGTCTGGTTAGCTTATACCCGAAATAATTACACAGAAACTGTATTCATTGAAATACTGCCTGGCCCATGAGCTCTGGCCTCTTATTGGCTAACTCTCACATATTTGTTTAACCCATTTCTAATAATCTGTGTGTCACCACGAGTCGTGGTTTACCGGGAAAGATTCAGCGTGTGTGACCTGGCAGGCTTCATGGCGGCAGCTCTCTCTTTGGCTCTGTCCCCTTACCAGCATTCTCTTCTCTTTATCCTGTCTATCTAAGTCCTGCCCTATCAGAAGGCCAAGGCAGATTCTTTATTAACCAATAAAAACAACCCAAATACAGAAGGACCCTCCTACACCATTTCCCCTTTTTCTGTTTAAACAAAAAGGAAAGGCTTTCATTTTAACATAGTAAAATTACATATAACAAAAGTTATCAAGCAAGAATTACAGTTACCACCTATTTTATCTTTTATTATGACAAAGGAAAACTATCAGTATAACTATCCATTCTTCAACTCCATCAAAGACTCCAGAAGGATAAAATACTACCTAAGTAAACAAGAAATAAGCAACTTCCAAACTCTAGAAATGACAGAGACATCTCACTGCCTGGACAGTCACCCAAAGCTCCTCTGTACCATTGGGCATCCATCTTCAGCCTATAGGCCCATAGTATCCAGCATACATTTCCATGAAGCAGGAAAATTCAAAGATAGTTTAGTCACTTTCTTCTGTGTCCTGCAGAATGTCTCGCAGACTCTTTCATGAATCAGGAACACCTTTAGGCAAGTTCAGCAGTCCTCTCTCTGTGGGTTCTTTGTGTCTAGTTTATGCAACAGTCCAGGCAAGAGCAGTTTCTTGCCCAATTCCATAAGGAGTTTCTTGCAAACTCCATAAGGAGCCTCTTCGATGCCCATCTTCCTCTTGAAGTAGCTGGTGCTGCCAGGAGCAGACCTGTCTCATTGTCATGAAAAGCCCTAAGTTATTAAAACATTAAATGCCATATTCTGTTGTCTCTGAAAGATATGAAGAATGTCCATCTAACTGAAATATACCTCTAATATCTAGGAAATCTAACTAACATGACTACAAGCTTGACTATATCAATGATTATCTATTAACAACCTACATTTCTTAATTATACATTACATTTTTAAATGAACTACACAATCACTATACCTTAATCAAGATCAAAAATACATATAACAAAATTGACCTTAAATTTATATCAAGAAAGCAAAATTTATACCAGTGTAAATTATCCATATCTATATCATCTCCCCCTTTAAATTTAAAGAACATTTATAAACAATATTTGGGAATATGGGCTTAGTTACTTCTCTCCAAACTTCTTCCTGCTGTATGGGGGCGCTGTTAAAGGTCTGTCATGGTGTATCCTGTTCATCTCAGTCACCAGTTGAGTGAAGTAATTTTCTGAAGGTGTTCACAGTGACCTTTCAGGAGGGCGTGGTCTATCAAACCACATTGGTGTAGAAGGAATCCAGAGGGTCTCATCTTCTGTGAAAACAAAAGAACCTCTCTTCCAAAGCATCATAACGTTAGACCCAAATTTTGAAGCCATTATGCCTTTAAGATAATATCCATGCTGGTTTAGCTTAGCAGCCCAGACAATGAAACGTCTCTCTGTACTTAGCTCCTTTACAGTCAAAAAATTCAAAGAAAACACAATAAAATACATAATCCAGACATTCTGTGAATTTTCCATTTTTACGTGGCTTATTTTTCTTTTTCTTCTTTTTTTAATCTATGACTATCTGTACTCTGTCTCTTTAAAGACTTTACCCTTTTTTTTATTTAAGTATTTTTCTATACTCCTTTTCTTTTCTCTCCCAAGCCTACATAACTATCTAACAGTATGACCCATTTAGAGGTCTTTTATGTCTGAATCTGTCCTACTGTGAATCTGTAATTCTGTACTATCCAGGAGTACTTCTTAAAATGCTAAGCAGTTCTTAAAAACTTAAGTTGCGCTTTGTAGGGGTTATAAGGTACTGCCTGTTTTCTGCCCAGTCTAAACCTTAACTGCGCTTTAATTATGATAATTACGATCCTGCATGAGATTAGCACAGTTCAGCATGGGGGGAGCCAGAGCCGCTCCTGCCTCAGAGCCATTTGGTGTCCCTGAGCCGAGCGCAGTTCCAAGCACACAGCAGTTCACAATGCCATCAAGCAAGCCATAGCACTTTAGTCAGAAATCCCATGCAAATAATCTGTCTCCAGCGGGAGCCAGAGATGGTGCCGGCAGCATAGCCCAGAAAGCCGGCATTTTAAAACCGCCACAGCTTTTTTACTGTTGCGGCTGCTGGGTGAGGAAATTTTCTCTGCAGCACTCAAACAGCAAAAAGCTGTGTTAAACTCTCTCTCTTTTTTAAGCCATCTCAGGTTTTTAAGTGGATTTACCACATCACGTGGGCGCCAATCTGTAGCAATGAGGTGCAGGGACCTGCTTTTCGTCCTGGTGGCTGCCCTGCTCCCATTGCCTGGTGTCTGGTTAGCCAATAAAAACAACCCAAATACAGAAGGACCCTCCTACACCAGGGCAGACTGAGGGGCCAATGATTGAGGCAGGAGTAGCATTTATCATCATACTTCTAGTACAAGAGCACTATTTAATTATGGGGAAAATCAACAAATAGAAATATAAGGTACATAGATTGTGTATTTTCAGACGATGTAACTATTCAAGTATAATAACTCAGAGAATCTAAAGAACACTCTTGAAGTAAGAAGTGAGTTTAGTAAGCTTTCTAGAAAAAAATCAACAAAAAATATAATATCAAAAATATAACAATATATAAAATAACAAAGGTAAAATGGGAGATGCAAGATAAGATACATGTAATAAATGTAAATGCTAATAGAGTAAATCATAGATCTTTAAATAACTAATCAGCAAAGATAAGCCTAAGAGAGACATATATGGATCTAATCTACATATAAACAGTGAAAAATTTTCAAGGGTTTTATTGAGCATTGAGGAAATTTACTTTAAGAATAAATTTCATGTGAACATAGATCATATTCATTAAAAGCCAACATTGGATTATAATTGTTCTTTTTTGTTTTTTTATTATATTTTTATTATTTAAAACTTTTTAAAAAATTTTTATTGGAAATAGATTCTTCTCTAACACAACACATCTTGACCACAGTTTCCCTTCCAACCACTCCTCCCTGCGCCCCTACTTGCCCTCTTCCTCAGAATCACTCCTCCTCTGTTTCTTCTTCAGAGAAGAGCAGCTCTCCAAAAGTGCCAAAAATGACAAAATAAGACACAATAAGACAAGGCAAAAGATCTCAAATTGAGTCTAGGCAAAGGCCAACCAACAAAAGGAAAGAGTCCCAATAGTAGACAAAAGAGTCAGAGATACACCTCACACACGCTTTTAGGAGTTCCACACCAAACAGCAAGCTAACAGCTATAACATATGAAGAAGCTGGTGTAGACCCTGTTAGGTTCTATGGTAGATTCTTCAGTCTTTGAGACCACGAGAACCATGTTTAGTTGATTCAGTGGGTCATGTTCACCTGGTTTTATTTATCCCCTCTGACTCCTACAATTTTTACTTTCCCTGTTCTGTTAGATTCCCTAACCTCTGACTGAAGGGACCCAATGGAGACCTCTAATTTAGACTCTCTTTCTACATGCAATCCTCCATTGCTGGTGGGATTGAAAACTTGTACAGTCACTGTGGAAATCAGTATGGTGGTTCCTCAGAAAATTGGGAATCAATATACCTCAAGACCTAGCTATATCACTCTAAGGCTTAGACAGAAAGAACGCTCTATTCTAACACAAGGACACTTGCTCAGCTATGTTCACTGTGGCTTTATTTGTAATATCCAGAAACTGGAAACAACCTAGCTGTCCCTTTACTGAAGAATCTATAAAGAAAATGTGGTATTCTTGGATAACACAGTCAAGCTGGTACTGAAGAAGTAGGTGTGGGAGATCCAACCCTGAGGACATGAATGTAGGGGTACTTGCCCGCCCCTTGCTCTTTGCTGCAAAGCCTGAACTCTCCAAGGCATTGTAGGAGGGCTCACCATGGTGGTGAGGACAGGGGAGAGCTGGTGGACTGACCAACCCTGCAACTTATCAGGCCCACAACCAGGGTTATGGATCGGCCCACCCCAATATCCACCCAATCTGTGATCTTCTGGAGCACATGAAGGGACCAATCCTGCAGATCCAAAGCTGCAAGATTTTTCACAACACAAAGCAAACGCAGGATAACCAAGGGGAGTTTCAGTGAGGGCCCAGCATTGATAGTGTAGCAGAAACCAGAGGCCTTGAACGAGATTAATGACTTTTTGCCAGGAACACGTGCAAGTATAGATATATGAACAAAATGGTTTACTGTGTAAGTCACTATGTCATACTACAGCTTCCATGACAAGATTTTTTTCTTTTTGCTGTCTTTTTTCTTTTACATTTCATTCATGCGGGGGGTGCAAGGAAGAGGGCTGATATTAAGGAATGTGAAATGAATGAGTTTGAGAATCATGATACAAAGTCACAAAGCACAAATAATAAAAAAGTTTAAAAAAGAAAATGTATTACATTTAAAAACTATTTTTAAATTTGAATATATTATGGTCATATTCTTCCCTTCTGCCAATTCTTTCCAGATCCTCTCCCACTCTCTACCTACCAAATTTTAAATCCATGGTTGTGGGGGAGATGGAGGGTGGAGGGGAAGAGGAGGGGAGAAGGGGAGAAATGATGAAAACTTGAGGGAACTGAATAGTCAAGATGGAGGAAGGACAGAGAGTAAGGAAAGAGGTATCTTGATGGAGGGAGCCATTATGGGGCTAGCAAGAAATCTGGCTGTAGAGAAATTCCCAGAAATCCACAAGAATGATCCCAGCAAAGACACTAAGCAATAAAGGACAGGGTGCCTGAACTGGCCTTGCCCTGTAGTCAAACTGATGAATATCTTACCTATCACCATAGAACCTTCATTCAGCAATTGATGGAAACAGAGGCAGAGACCCACACCAGAGCACTGGGCTGAGCTCCCAAAGTCCAGTTGAAGAATGGGAGTATTGAGAATATGAGCAAAGAGTTAAAGACCATGGTGGGGACATCCACTGAAACAGTCTGCCTTTGCTAATGGGAGCTCACCAACTCCAGTCAGACAGGAAAGGAACAAGCGTAGGTTCAAACTAGTCCATCTGAATGTGGTTGACAGTTGCATGGCTAGGTCAGACTGAGGGGCCACTGGCAGTGGCACCAGCACTTATTCCTATTGCTTGTAGTGGCTTTTAGGGAACCTATTCTCTTTGGATGGATACCTTGTTCAGCCTAGATATAGTAGGGAGAGCCTTGAACCTTTCCCAAAGTAATGTGCTTTACCCTATATGTGAAGTGGATGGGGGTGGGGTGGTAAAGAAGGAGGCTTAAAAGAAATACCACACTAGCTCAGAACTGAGAAATAGATGGTTATTTATTTAGGGGTATACTAACAAATCAGAATCCTCTGCTTGAACAGAGATCAGAAACCGAATTCCACAGCTGGAACAAAAAGGCCGGACACATGCTCTACATCAGCATATATAGTATAAGAGGCCACGCCCCAGTGGGCTGGTAACCACTGGCTGAGACTTCCTACAGCACCTCCCCCTTTTGTTTAAATAAGAAAGTTCTAAGCCTAATACAAAATTATATACGATAAGAAAAAATATATTCAATAATTATCCTATCCTAACAAGTTTAAGTCTTATATAATAAATAACTTGGCCAAGTCATGAGAGAAAAGTAACTACAACTACCTAGTCTTCAACTCCATCACAGATCTGAAAAGGGAAATATTACCTGAGTAAGTAGGAAGTGCAATCAAGCAACTTCCAAAATGTGCAACAAATGACAGAGACTACTGGCTACCTGGGCAATCACCCAAAGTCTCATTTGCAATGTTGAAGCAACCAACTGTGGCTAAGGCCTAGAATACCTGACAGACCATTTTTAGAAGAAGGAAATTTGTCAAAACTGTCTTACCCTGCTTTGGCAAGATTTGACAGTCCTGTTCATCCATTTCTGGATACCATGTATCATGTCAGTGGTTGAGGCATGGGCATTTCTTTGCCCAAAGGCCAGTCTTGCCAAGAAGAAAACAAGCTCCAAGTTGAGTGTCGTTGGTGTTCAACATTCTCTCGAGAATAGATCAATGCTGCCAGGAGCAATCCTGTCTCACTTCAACAGAATCCTAAGTTATTTAAGTGCCATACTCTACAGTTCTTTGACGTGGTTGAAGATTACCAATCTATGCAGAATATAATCTCTATGTATCTAAAGAACCTGATTAGTCTAACTATAAGTATGACAAATATAGATGACTATTGTTCTATAATTCTTAATACCTATATGACTTAAAAACTAAGACTTCATACTAGAATATTATACAAAACAAATGTGCAACAAGTGGGGACAACAACCTCAAAATGTAAACAGTGTATAAGTATCTTGAACAGAGGTATAAATGTACATTGCAATATGATAAATATATATCAATATATAAAAAATGTTTTAAGCAGAGTTAGAAGCATGCATTCATAAAGTATTCAATATAATTTAACTTTGTATCAATATACAATAATCTATACCAATGTAATTGCCTATAAATAACTCAAAAGTATTAACTCTATAACTCACTATAATTATTAGTGTGAGTAAGCTCATACTAATCTATTATCCCATACAATTTTCCTTTATTTTCAAAGAGATCTCTGAGCCTATAAAACTCCCCCTAACCCTATATCAATTATAATCAATCACTAAATGATGTCCCTAACCCTGAGGACAAGCTTTGTTGGGAAAGGGGACGTTGTCTTCTAGAATTACACCCAGCTGTCATGGGGGCGATGTTCTTTCTATGAGATTCTGTGAAAGTAAATGATTGTTAAGTTCCAAGATTACTGCCTGGTATAATTGCAAATAGTCTCAGCGTATTCAGTAGGGATTTTCTGAGGGTCCTATTTGGAGTTCTGGCCAGAATGTTGTAAAAAGTGCACCATTTCAGCTAACCAAGTTGGAACCATCTTGAACAGCTGGTACCACAAACAAGTCTCACAGTAGCACTATCATCATCATGACATCATATCAACCAGGTGGAGTTGTTCTTGTGGGGCTCCATCTTCTTTCTGGAAACTTCAAATATTACTGCAGGAAAATTCATTGTTCATCGTGGAAAACTTAAACATTATTTATATAGACATATACAGACATATATATTAAATGAAAGATATTATAGAGACAAAAATATGTATGAAGAAAAGTAAAATTTTTCTAAATTCTTTTTTATTTCTGTCCCATATCATGGCTCTTGACATAAGGCAGAAACTCTGAATTTTATTTTAACAACATGCTTGGATTTAAAGAGGGACTGAGCCAGTGTTCAACTCCACATTCACCCCCCCCCACACACACACACGCACACACACACACACATATGGTATATGTTTTATCATCTGTACTTACAAGTCATATTAGGTTTTTTTTTTGTTGATCCTTGTTGGATAGTTATTTTTCCTCCTGTCAGCATCCAACATCAAGGGTCTCTTGAATTTTTGAAGATGAGTATTTTCCTGCAAAGACAAGAGCAGAACCCTGACCCAACCCTTATGAGGTTTCCTTACCACCTGTATGGTTGTCACCATTGTGGATGAGCTGTCATTTCTCTTTTTCAAGAGGTATCTCCTTTTCAAACTAAATCTTTATTAATTATGATGGTACTCATAGTTTTTCTTCTCCTGTGGAAATAAGAACAAAACCCCTTCCCCAACATAGAACCTCTCCTAGCTTCCATTGTGAGGCCAATACATCCTTGTAATAAACCGGTTGATTTAATTCAGAGGACTTTTCTATTATCCAATGCCTCTCTGCTACTGTTGTCCCTTTCTCATTAGCATTAAGAAAATTCAGGGTTAATAAAGCATCATGTAATCTATTTCTGAGGGTATTTCCACCCTGTTCTGTTTGTTTAACATATCTTTTATAGTTTGATTTGATCTTTCTATAACTGCCTGTCCTGTAGAATTGTTTGGTATACCTGTAATATGCTTAATATTATAATGAGCAAAAAACTGTTTCATTTTCCTAGAGACATATGCTGGACCATTATCTGTCTTTATTTGTGCAGGTATACCCATGGTGGCCATAACTTCTAATAAATGTGTGATTACTGAATCAACCTTTTCTGAGCTTAAAGCAGTTGCCCACTGAAAACATGAATAAGTGTCAATGGTGTGATGTACATATTTTAATTTTCCAAATTCCGTAAAGTGGAACATATCCATCTGCCAGATTTCATTCCTTTGGGTGCGTTTGGGTTAATCCCTGCAGGTAATGGTGTATGGTCATAGAAAGAGCAATGCCATTTATACACACTCTTAGCTTTGGTCTTTGATCATTTATAGACGTCTGCCAGAATATATGTTTCTATTTCCTATTGGAATTTTTGACTTATCCTCCATGTTTATGCTATCATTTAGAAAAGTATGGTCTTTTAAAGAAGGCTCTGGATTTTTTAAATTTTCCTGGTGAGACATGTCCTCCACAGTTACTGAGAATGACTGGGCCATTTTTGGCTTGGGGGCCTGAGAGAGGTCCCTCAAAGAGTTTCCTGATGGTATTGGGTTGCCTTGTCTGTCTTTTGTTGATCTTCATTCATTGGTCCCATGTTGGTCTTTGCCACAACTTCTACATATACCTGATGGCTGGGTTCTTCTATTCTTGCCATTCCCAGAGGAGATATTATTCCTAGAAATTTCTTGTCTACAATCACTTCTCAGATGTTCTATTCTACCACAATTAAATCATTTGGCATTTTTATGTCTCCTCATTCCTTTGGAAATTGCTTCTCCTACCCAAGATTCAGTATTATAGTCAAATGTCTCACTATCATTGTATACAGGATCCATTCTTCTATAGGTGCTGATCTAACCTTTAAAGGCCCAAGTATCATTTTGCATTCTATGTTGGCATTTTCAAAAGCCAGAGATTCAATAAGTACTCATCTAGCATCTGGGTCTGCTACTCCTATTTGTATAGCCTTATTTATTCTTTGTAAAAAGTTGGTAAAGGGTTCTCTCTGTCCCTGTTTAACTGTGGTATATGATTCAATTAGCTTTCTTAGTTCTTGAATCCTGTCCCAAACATTTAAGGCTGCTTTGTGGAATTGGGACAAAATTTGTTTATTGTAAAGAGATTGAACCTGTGGGTCAGCATAAGGGCCTTCACCAAGAATTTGATCTTGGGAAGTCTCAAGGCCTTTTGATTTTCCCTGTTGTTCCAAAATTTTGTTAATTATAACAAAACAAATAAACACCAAACTTGGAAAAATAAAAATAAAATCTTGTAAAGTCTATTATATTTTGGTCAATTACTCAGAACTCAAGGCCTGTTGTGGAGTGGTTAACTTGCCCAGTGTCACTCTCTTAGAGAAAACTCATTTTCTCTCCCCCATAGGTATAAGTGACAGTTCAGTAGTTAACCTTTATCCTAGTGGATAGGTTTTTATTCATCCATTCATTCATTTTTTAAATATAAAAACTAAAATTTAATAGGGTAAAACAGAGATTGAAGTTGGACAAGATAAACCAACATACAGAAAAGTGCCCTAGAGAAGGTACAAAGATCAAAGATATATTCACTTGTCCCTAGAAATCCAATAAAAACACTATTTTCAATAAAAGGAAAAATATATATGTATACATCATTCTTTGAAATAGTTCAGTGGATTAAGTTGTTAATTGGAAACCCTTATGTATATATTTTTTATTTCAATGGACACCCTAATATCATTGGAATGTGGATCTCAAATTTAAATAAGAATAGTAAACTTATAAGACTTCCACGAGTTAATTTTGGAAATGTTGATATCAGAAATTACTTTAATAAGAAGAATTTTATAATTCTTAAAACAATAACTAAGACATATAGTCCTAGTTTGCAGTCCTGACCCAACCACAGAAGTAAGATTTGACTACCTCGCTGAATAAGGTACCGAGCCATGTGGCTAGCATAGACAAGAATAATGGACTAATATAAGTTATAACAGTTAATAAGAAACCTAAGCTAATAGGCCAATAGTTTATAACTAATGTAGTTCTCTGTGTGATTTCTTTGGGACTTAATGATTGTGCGAACCAGACAGGATAGAAATTCACACAACAGAATGGTACCCACGTGTACAACTGCATCCACATAAGCCTGAGAGAGCTTGAGGAGTAAGTCTAGACAGAAAAGAACAGAGTTAAGCACATCTTATTGATAGCAGCATTTTCTCAGTTGGGCTCTGTTTGTTAGAGGCAAATGTGTCTCATTTAAGAAAGGCTTCCTGACTCAGCTCGAGCTGTAAAACCTTGCAGCTCTTTTAAAAGGTCCTGCCACAAAACACTTAAATGGTGTTGATGAAAAGCTGAACGCACACTTTTTGGTTTTCAGCCATAGAAGGAAAAAAGCCACACTACTTTAAAATGTCAGCTTTCTAGGCCATCCTGCCAGCACAAACTCTGACTCTGCTTTTTTCAGGCAGAGGTCAGTCTATAAAGCATTTGAGTGTGGTTTGTGAGCAGACTGATGCAGCTTGCTGCTGGCAGGGACCTTGAAATGCCATACAGTTGTGGCAATAAACATGGCTATACCCAGTATCTCTGCCATGAAGCTGGAATCTCAGATAGCTAAGGAATGAGGTGGATCCAGCTCAAATCCATGGCTTTAATCCTCTCCATATTGCTTAGCAAATTAAAGATCAGAAAAAGAGAGATATACAGTAAAGATAGAGTCAAAGGAAAATAAAACCTCTAAATGGTTTAGAGTGTGTTTAAAAATATATTTAGGCTTGGGAGAAAAAAGAAAAAGGTTAAAGTCTTTAAAATAAAAAAAGAAGAGAGTAGTTGGGTGTGATGGCACACACATTTAACCCCAAATCTTGGGAGACAGAGGCAGACAGACCTCTGTGAGTTCAAGGTGTGGTGGCACCCCCAGTACTTGGGGGGCAAAGACAGGCAGATGTCTGTGAGTTGAAGAACAGCCTGATCTACAGAGTGAGTTCCAGGACAATGATACACATAAACCCTGTCTCAAAATGCCAAAAACTTAAAAATACAAGAAATAGAATTTAAAATAAAGCCATGTAAAGATGGAAAACACACAGAGAATCTGGATACTATATGTTGTTATGCTCTCTTTGAATTGTTTGAATGCTGAGGAAGGAGCAATAGCTGCTAAAAGATATTTGTTTATAAATGCTGCTGAATTAATCTAAGATAGATATTTTGAAAATACCTTGACTTCAAAATTGAAGTCAAAAGATAAGTTACTTTGGAGAAGAGGTTTTGCTTTTGTTTCCACAGAAAATGAAAGGCTATGGATTCATTCTGAATTAAGAAAAAGCAGGTTTGATCAAGGAAGACCACCTGAGAAATCTTTGATAGGAATAGATGGCTCAGACATCTGAATTCTACATCCAGAACAGATTCAAGACTGCTGCCTGAGATGATCAAGCCTCACAGGATACTCCAGTCAGGAATTGATCATAACTCTAAATTTTCTTTAGGTCTCCATAAGATTATCACCTCCCCCAACCAGCAGGAAGTAGCCTGGAAAAGTACACCCACATTCCCAACAAAATGGACTATGGATATTTTCCTTTGTTTAGAATGTTGGTAACAAGTTGTTATGGCTAATGGTCAGGACAAAAACTAAACAGAGGATACTAGATTCAGAGTTCTTGTTTTTTTTTTTTTTTTTTTTTTAAAGAGGGGGAAGTGGTGTGGGACAATGATCTGTAGTCTGTCAATTATATTTTAAAATAAATGCTGATTGGCCAGTAGCCAAGCGGGAAGTATAGGCGGGACATCCAGGCAGGAAGTAGAGGTGGGTCAATGAGAACAGGTAGTTATGGGAAAAAGGAAGTCCTAGTCTGTCTATAGTCCTAACCCAGTCACAGAAGTAAGAAGTGACTGCCTCACTGAATAAGGTACTGAGCTATGTGGCTAGCACAGACAAGAATAACGGGCTAATATAAGTTATAAGAGTTAATAAGAAGCCTGAACTAATGGGCCAATCAGTTTATAACTAATGTAGATCTCTGTATGATTTCTTTGGGACTTAATGATTACAGGAATCAGGCAGGACAGAAACTCAGACAACAATTTATTATTTGATTTCCTCAAAGAACTTAAAGTTCATTACAAGAAGTCATTAAACACATGGAATGGCAAATAGGAGAAGGTGAAAAGAATCTACAGTATTTGTAATGGCTTACATATGAAATGTATAAAGAGCCAAATTCAGATTAGCAAAACAGCCATTCCTGTAGTATCCACCCTATGCAACAGAATTGGTCAGTCTTAAATAAAATAGGTAGACTGTTTCAGTGGGTATCACCATCATGGTCTTGACCTCTTTGTTCATATTCTCAAACCTCCCACTCTTCAACTGGATTTTGAGAGCTCAGTCCAGTGCTTTGATGCAGGTCTATGCCTCTGTTTTCATCAGTTGTTGGATGAAGGTTCTATGGTGATATTTAAGATATTCATCAGTTGAATGATATGTGGTTTGAAAGAAAATAGCCTCCAAAGAGAGTAGCACTATTAACAACAAGGTATGGCCTTGTTGGAGGAAGTGTGTCATTGTTGGAGTGGGCTTTGAGGTATCTTGCTCAAGTTTTCCTCAGGGTAACTGTCAGTCAGTTTCCTGTTGCCTGCAAGATGTAGGACTCTCAGCTCCAATACTACATCTGCCTGCATGCTGCGATGCTCGCCACCAAAATGATAATGTACTGAACCTCTGAACTGTAAGCAAACCTCCTCAATTAGATGATTTCCTTATAAGAGTTGCTGCAATCATGGTGTCTTTTTTATAGCAATAGAAACCCTAAGACACCTAGTCTTTCTTAGAGTTTCCTAAAATATTTTATTCTATTCAAGCCTTAGATACTTGAATAGACAGAACAAGAAAGAAATTTGGATGAGCAATAAAATTTGGAAGGTGTTCACATTTCTATTTCTCAGTGAAAATGCAAATTCAAGACAGTATATAATAGCTATAGGGGCTAAAATGAAAAGAATCAAAGTCCAGAAATACAGTATAAAATCAGAACAAACTAAAGCAACAACAACAAAATGAACAGAGGTAAAAGAATGGTTCTCAGTGCTGATGATTGGCAAAGCACATACAAAATATCTGTTAATATTTGTTAAAAATGATGATAGTGTACTTTGATTATGGTCAGTGACTAATGGTCCCATTGATAAGCATGTTATGTTAAAAATATAGTCAATAATTATTAAAACATAATAAGTAAGAGTTTGTTCAGAATCTCTCTCTCTCTTACACACACACACACACACACACACTCACACACACACACACACAATGACAACAGCAATAAATTTTGCAAAGACAGAATTTTGGCTTCAGTAAATATAGGTCTGTCCACAACAAAGAAGGGGAGGAGAGGAAAGGAGTGCATGCCAGCTTACTAAGAGAAAGCATCAGAAGTTCAAGGATTCTGGTAGAAGCAAACTCACATGATACTGAGGACAAGCCAGAGTAACCAGATATTACTTAAAGTAATGAGACAAGTAACCAGATCAGATAGTGAGAATAATCAAGTACTGAGAGGGGTGCTATTAGGTCAACTTACAAAGGTTCTTTGCTAAAACTCACTTTTCCAAATAATTACATAGATGGGATTACATGTTTCAGAAGCCTGTATAATATATGATAAAACAAAGAATAATTGTCAATTGCCAAGATAAATGCTAGACTGAATCATGTACCAATGATATTAGCAATATATTTTGATCCCTCAATCCAAAATCCACAAAAGTATGATTTAATACGGTTCTGGATAAATTTAATACAATGGAATGCAATATTTTACTGTAATTGAGATGAATGAGCCTATCACCTAAAAATAACATGATTGGGTTTTAGATAAATAGCATTCTATGGCTACAGCTTAAATAGAAGAAAGAAGAGCCTATATAACCCATAAGTGGAATATACTATCACCTTAGTAAAATACATAAAAACTTTATTTATTCTTTAGTGCTTTGTCTATCTTTGTCCTTTGATCTGTGAGTCATGTGTTTATTGCTTTCAGAACTTATTGAAAATCCACACTGATGCATAGAATATTTTAAGATTAGTGATTCATTCAGGTCATAGATAGTTGATGCAATGTCACCCAAATTTGGAAACTTTGCAGGTCTTAGGTGACATTTAGGAGAGCAGGACATCAAGGATCAAATGTTCTGTACTGGAAAATACTACTCTGTCTATTTTTATCATTACAGGCATTGCATAAGAATGGCGTAAAAGTCTATTGTTTCTCCTTGAAGCTTTGAATAGTAGAAAAACCAGGAGACTCACATATTATAGGAATATCACGAATTGTGAGCATATTCAAGCTGAAACTATCATTAGAAGACTCACAGGACTCCCCAAACTCAGATTCCAAATAAGAATCAGTTATATGTATATATCCCCTTAATGTAGAGAAATCAAGTTCTATAGGAAGGATCCTGCAATTAGATCATATTTCTCAGCTTGATTGCTCTCTACCTTTGAGTTTTGTGGTATTCACCTGGAGAAAGAAATATTTCATCATTTTACAGTCTGAGGTTTATGGTTTTCCCCATTACTACTTAGCGTGGAGAACACTCTGAAGAGCTGTGGTTTGTGATAACATTTCTTTAGAGTCAAGTAACAGATGATGTTGCATGTGATTTTGTTTCCAGTAATTCTAGGAAGAATAAAACCATTCCTGGTTAATCCCCAGGGTGCTATGTTGCAGTGTATGGTTTGAATGGCTATAAGACTGCTTTATTCTCCTGATTATAGAGTAAAGAGGTGGAAGAGGTGAACCTGAAATCATGTCTCTTATAGTTAAACTGTAAATTAGCTGTGTCCTTCATTTCTAGGCAAACTACAGAGAGTGTTAATGACTGAAAGGGGGAATGCTAATGAGTCATATAATAATAATGAGATTCTACTTCCTGATGTTTCTTGGAGGATAATGAGGATTATGAAAATTTAGAGAGGCAATGAGAGCTACTTTTTGCAGATGACGGATATTTTAAGTGTGAAAAATTTCAAGTTCCTTGTATTTGTCTTACACAAAGCAATCCTGTAAATTCATAATCTTCAAGTTGCTTTAAAAAGTAAGGGAAGAGAAGCAATTTGTTTTATCTTACAAATAAAAGACCTTACTTCACTCAACTGTCTCATGGACAGATTTAACATAGTTTGGCACTGCAGTTTTGATTGCAGCGAATACAGCTGTCTGTTCTATTAATAATCTTGGATTAAACTTTTACGTTTGCTCTTGTAGGGTTAGTTTTTAGTTTCTCACATATATTCGTTACTTTGCCTCAATCGTATTCAGACGGCAAAGGTAAAACATAACTAGATTCAAATTCCCAGTGTCCCCATCACTCACTTACTGATGCATTATGATCAGATGGCAGATATTCTATGAAAAAGCAACCTTAAATTAAAGGTACTCTATGTAGCTTACAAATATCTTTTAACTTTCAGCTTCAGCTAGAAATAAAGATATCTAAAAATATTCATTAAAGTTGCATAAAGTTAGCTCAAACACAATTTCACACAAACACTCCACACAGTTATGTCAATATCCAATAACAACAGGAATACATGATTTGTGCTTTAAAATGCGGTTTATTGAAAAGACAAGAGTTACTGCACACAATTACACCAAATAATAGTATTTACAGAAGAATTAATTCAAAGTCTTTTAAAACAAAATTTCCATTATAGAAACTTAGTTAAAGAATTCAATTATCTCCGCTCGGTGTGATGCAACTGGAATTTAGACAAACTCTGCCTAGGAAAGGTAAGCTTAAGGAAGGATGCTATGCTATCTAATATGGCAGTAGACAACTCAAGAGAATGACTGCCCTTTCTATGGTGTTTCCTATTCTAGAATAGCAATTAAGCCTTTGATAAGATGATGAACCGATGTGATGAATGGAGAGGAGAAGTGAAGACGATGGAGGTTCCAGTCACATCTGTAGAGGTGGAAATGCGTGGTTAGTTATATTATGTCATTTTGAGGGGGAATTGTTATGATTTTATATACTTTGTTACTCATTTTTTACATCAACCTAGAATCATTTTTATTTCTCTACTACTGATACACATACGTATGCACACACATGCACACACATGCACACACACATTGCTCCTGGTTTATGTAGATTTAAAGATTTTTTTTTACTAAGGTGTAACTTCTTGTGTTATTATTACAGATGCCACCAGGCAAACACAAAAAAAAGACTGTCATATAAGTCAGAAGATTATTGCTTTCGTTAATGTGCTATTTAGAAAGGGGGAAGTAAGGAACATCTCACACCACACAATCACACAGAGTGGCTGAGATGATTAAAATACATGTTTAGTTTTACTGTGTGACTTGCTACTGGTTCCTACTTTAGTATCATAAAGAACAGGATCTTTATTTCAGAGGCACTATTCCACAAAGAATTAGTAACATTCACACATACTTGCATAGGCTTTTCCATTATTATAAGTTTTACTAGTAAAACATTATTTTAATTTTATTAAGTACTAATACTATTTAAATACATAATTATGAAAATTCAAATTTCAAATGGAGTAGGGCTGAACATTAGACACACAGCCTATAAACTCACCAAGTATTGTAATTGTGGAGTTTCTGAGGGTTGAATTAATGTCTCTGAAAAAACAAAAATCATTCACATCAGTGGATGAATTTATTCTGTGGTAAAATTTTAATGAGAAAAAGATGATGGTTACTTATTAAGTCCCGGTTTTCACCATACTATGCTTAACAAAGATTACTTTAAGGATCATCATGGGGATAAAGGTCACCTTAAAGATAAGAAAAAGCATTACCATAGTATTTCAAATGAGGAAAAGACCAGGAGTTGAATTCAGGATGAATTCATGTTTAGATATGTGGGTTTTTTTACATACATAACATTTTCATATTGATTATATGTATATATATATATACAGAGAGAGAGTGTGTATGAGAGAAAGTGCTTAGAGATTAGTGAAAACTGAAGAAGGATAATGTTTACTGTGCATTGGCAGTTTTCTGCTTCCATCATTAAAGTGGGTTCCACTTACTGAATGGAGAATTCTGCGCTTCTTGTTACTGAGAGGTCATTTTGAGTCTTAGATACTAGAAAGTTTCTGACTGGTCATTTTTATTCTAAATATTTTCTTACTATGTATCCTTTGGTACGGCATCAACATTTAGTAATTTTCATATTCTTACCACCACACTTTGGTTTCTTCAGCAGTCTTGGGGGCAATGGGCTTGGCAGTGTTAGGAACAGATTCGGGAGTAATGTGCTGTACAGCTTGTGGAATAAAAGACCAAAAGGGATAGGTCTCATACTGCTGGTAGAATTGTGGAAAGACCTGCAGAAAAATACAAAAAACAAAACATGTGTGAGCAATGGCTGTTTGAGTCCATATAGAGCTGGGTATCGTGGTCAGTTCTTAGGGTCACTTTTTAAAACTGAATCCCAAGGCCTAACATTATCTGTGCAAATCCAATTACCAGACCAGAAGAAATAAGAACATGAGTCTCCATTAGTGCTTAACTACAATTCATTGATACTTTCACTAAAAAAAATTAGTTTTGCCAATTTAAACCTACTTAACTTTCCTTAAGGACTCTGATGTCCAAAGAAGGGTCCTATATCCAGGGTCAATATAGCTAATCCTTGAATGTCTCATATATAGAAAATAATTCTCTAAATGTTAGTTCAGGGCCTCCCAAGAAACCAGTTTGGGGACAAAAATACCTGTGTTCCTTTCTGAAATATTTGAACAGCTGCCTCTATTGATCTATTATATAATTTTAGTCAGAAATTTAGAAATTTCTATCTAATACATCCAAAACTCTCTAAGTGGGATTTATATTTTATGGGACCAGAAATAAAATTAAAAACAGGTCAAATTTTCCTAAGAACACTTTTATAAATAATAAAACAAGTATTATATATGAAAATTTATATTTTTATTATTGATAAATGTATATAAAATAAAATTAAGTAATCAAGCCAACTGACCTGAGCAAAGAACTGGGCGAGTTCCTTGGTGGAGAGAGAGGAAAAAACACAGTCTTCATAAGTTACATAGAGCTAGGCACCAGTAAAGACTAAATTATTGTACTAAATTTGAATAGAGGAAAATCTATATGTATAATTTCAAACTGTCAATATTTTCATCACACTTTAAATAAAATGAATAATTACCTTGAATTGGCTTTTACTTTGAGCAGTGAAAGTGACTGCAGAATTCAAGAACTCAAAGAAGATAACTTGGGACACACTGACAAATCATCCCAAAACCAATAACTGATTTAATATTTAAAACCATGGGAGGCAATATTTAGCTATAATCATATTCATAGAAAAAAATTCCATCACTTTCTTAAGTTTCTTTATAATAATAGAACTTTCTATGTGATACATACAAGTGGGACTGTCAGGGATCCACAGTCTCCAAGTTGAAAACAAAGTAGCTTCTTTTAAAAATAAAGAATTACATAGTCACTAGAAATATGAAGATGTGGGAACTGGCGGAGATGAAAAATTGACAGACTTATTAATTTTTCCAAAGTGAGACACAATATGTATTCAGATTGAGAACTTAAATTGTTTCTATTGCATAACCATGTTTGGAACCAGGGTACCAACTTGGGTTTTTCTGATTTAAAGGTTGGACTGAAACTATTTTCCTTCAGAGGTATCTAAAGAATTAGTCTCTCATTTTCCTTTGGCAAGTTATCTGAAATTCTACAGCGAGGCTGGAACTATCACTAGAGAGCCCAAGAGTATCCAGCAGGCAAGAAATATTGGCACAATCAATGCTACTTATTGGCACAACACACACACATATCAACATTGTACACAACATCGTACACACATATCAACAATATAGCAACATTGTACATCCACACACAAATGTCACACAAACACGGATGAACATGTGTACATGTGCACGCTCACGCACACAGATGTTTTTTTACCTGATCCACTACACTCATAGGCTGTCTCTGCAAAGAGAAAATGAAATAGAAATTACTTTTTAGGTTCTATTAACACAGAAGAAGCAACCTGTTTGAAACCTTTCTTGTTAATGACTTGGGAACTGACACTAATTTTGTCAACTGCTGTTTAATTACCCACTGACATCTTTCCCTCTAAGCCACAGAGGCACCCCCAACAATCATTGATTCACTAAATAGTAAGTCCTGTTAGAAATCTTCATGCCTGGTATGCAATGGCTCTAGGGATCTCCTGAGTCAGAATTTCTAGCCAACAGCTGTTTCATAGCAACTGATTTTTATCTTAAATCCCAGAGACAAAAATAGAACCAGTGGTATACAGAGTGGGTCAGACAGTGTCTGTATGACTGAAAAATTCACCTCATAGATGACAAAATAGAAAGTGGAAGGATTTTGATACAATCCCCTTGGACTCTGAAGTCTAGAATCTGGGTAGATAGTCTCTTTAAAGAAGTTTGTCTGTCAGTAAATCTAGTCAATCTTCAACATGCCCCGATTACGGAAACATGACTAAAACTGAACTGGAGATTCCTAAACTACATTCAGTTTGACAATCCGAAATTTACACGTATAGTTATGTGACAATAAAAGAGGTGTTGACATGAACAAATGTAACTGTAAAAAGTAACCCTTAGTAATGCTTGTGATTACAGCTGTGCTGCCCACAGGGGCTGAGATACGCACATGGTGGACCGGGAGCAGGCACCACCCAACGGGTGGAGAATGGGTTAACCAATACAAACTAGTTTATATAGAAGAAAGAGAAAGAGAAATCTATTTGAGTGAAAGTTTTAAAGCAAAACTTAATAATATATTAACTTCATAATACAGATCAATATTACCATTTGGACTTGGTTGTATGCACTCATTCTGTAAGGCTGCTCCTGTACAGAAGGAAACATATTCTGGATTACTCAGACATCTGACTTCACACTCCTGTGCTAACTACAATGAGCCGAGATTATATCAGTATCCATGAAACTTACAACACAGATTCTATGTAAATTACTGGAAAAATCCAAAGTTTCATATTTTGAGTGTATAAAAAAATCTCAGGTGAGGCTAAATTTACTGAAATTGAGAAAAATAAATAGTAAATAAATTTAATTCACTGCAGGAAATACAAGCCCAAAAGCCCATCAATTCCTTAACACGATATTTTATTCTCACACCCATTTGTAACCATTATTAATTTTTTCCTTTGGTAAATGTTAAGTAAAATATTACCATGTTTGAGTAGTAGAACTGGCTCAGTCTTGGAAGGTGTTTTAAAACAAAAACAGTGTATGTTTTAAAATCTAACACACAATATAAATACTAAAATATTTGAAATTTAATAAATTATCTCACCTGAGCAAAGGCAGATTGCTAAAGAAGGAAAACAAATTGTGTCTTTCAGTCTACTGATTTTATTCATTTATGAATAGTCAACACTTATTATGCACTTGTATTTTTCATAGAGATTGCAATAAGTACTATGAAATATAATGGAAAAGCTATGCAAAACTCGGATGCTTCTAAAATGTGTAAACTTTATTATTTAACCTGACATGCATAGTTAAGCCAATCGGTTAACTTCGAGAGAAGTAGTGACATTTGTACTTCTGAAATAAGATATTTAATTTTTTGTAGATTTGTCTTAAACAGAATCAACTTGAAAACTAGAGCAACAATACGGATATCACGCAACACATAATGGAAATAATAAAATAATTTAAAATTTGGTAAATAATCTTACCTGTACCACGGACTCTTGCTAAAGAAGAAAGATAAGTCTCCTTTTAGTATATCTATTGACATAGACTTTGTATTGGCATAGTATTTGAGAAACATTAGACTAATTTAGATTTAGTAAAATGTCTTACCTGGGCCAGGGAAGCTAGCTAAAAATGAAAAGTAGGCTTTTTAGTATATTGATCAGCATAGAATTTATATTGGTTTACAACTTGAGAAATATTAAAATAATTTAGATTCAGTAAAAAAAAAAATCTTACCTGGGCCAGGGCAGCTTGCTAAGAAAGAAAAAAAATCTCCGTTAGTATACTGACATAGAATTTTCATTGACATAGTATTTAAGAAATATTAAAATAATCTAGATTTAGTAAAAAATCTTACCTGGGCCAGGGCAGCTTGCTATGGAAGAAAAATAAGTCTTTTAGTATATTGATTGAGATAGAATTTGTATTGACATAGTATTTGAGAAATATTAAAATAATTTAGATTTAGTAAAAGAATCTTACCTGGGCCAGGGAAGCTTGCTATGGAAGAAAAATAATTTTCTTTTTAGTGTATTAATTGGTATAGAATTTGCATTGACATAGTATTTGAGAAATATTAAAATAATTTATTTTTAATTTAAGAATCTTACCTGGGCCAGGGAAGCTTGCTATAGAAAAAATAATAATTTTCTTTTTAGTATATCAATTGGTATAGAATTTGCATTGACATAGTATTTGAGAAATATTAAAATAATTTATTTTTAATTTAAGAATCTTACCTGGGCCAGGGAAGCTTGCTATAGAAAAAATAATAATTTTCTTTTTAGTATATCAATTGGTATAGAATTTGCATATACATAGTATTTGAGAAATATTAAAATAATTTATTTTTAATTTAAGAATCTTACCTGGGCCAGAGAAGCTTGCTATAGAAGAAAAATAATTTTTTTAGTATATCAATTGGTATAGAATTTGCATAGACATAGTATTTGATAAATATTAAAATAATTTATTTTTAATTTAAGAATCTTACCTGGGCCAGGGAAGCTTGCTATAGAAGAAAAATAATTTTTTTAGTATATCAATTGGTATAGAATTTGCATAGACATAGTATTTG
>PVIU01009390.1:0-76621 GCA_004026605.1 Ondatra zibethicus
CAGTGAGGCTTGTCTGCTTCTGGCAGCACCAATTACTTCAGAGAAGTTGATGGACATTGAAGAAACTCATTATGGAATTTGCCTTAAGCGTTAAAATTCTAGCCATTTGGGCAAGAAGCTGCTCTTGCTTGGGCTGTTTAATGATATTCCTTATGAACTGGACATGCAAAAAAGTGACTGCTAAACTTTCCATAAGATGAGATGGTCCTTCAGGGTTCTTGCTTCACAGAGGAAACTGCCAGACAGTCTGCAGGACACAGAAGAAAGAAACTTATGAACTTTGCCATTACAAGGCAGAACATATCTTCAAATTTCCTGCTTCATGGAAAAGTCTGCCAGGTATTATGGGTCTGTAGGCTGAAGATGGATATCCCAACATTACAGAGGAACTTTGGGTGACTGTCCAGGCAGTTAGACGTCTCTGTCAATTCTGGAACTTTGTAAGTTGCTTATAATGCACTTCCAGTTTACTTAGGTAATATTATATCCTTCTGGAATTTTTGAAGACTTGAAGACAGATTGTTATAGTTTTCCTTAGTTATGTCAAATGATAAATTAGATATAAAATTTTAGACTCAAAAGATAGGATAGATTATATATATATATATATAAAAACATATGTATATAGTCCTTAATTTGCCAAATGTAATGGGCTAAATATTGTAACTATAATTCTTGCTTATTAACTGTTTTATATATGTAATTTTACTATGTTAAAGTTAAAACCTTTCTTTTTAATTAGACAGAAAAGGGGAGATGATGCAGGACATGCTTCTGTATGTCATGCTTTTATTAGATAGTGAATAATGCTGTTTGTGCCAATGGCTTAACAGAGAAAAGCCAGGTGGGAACTTTGTACAGAGAGAGAGAGAGAGTGGGCAGAGTCAAGGAGGTGCCATGTAGCTGCCAAAGGAGACAGACACCAGAACTTCATCCAATCAGCCATAGCCTTGTGGTGATACACACATTAATAGAAATGGGTTAATTTAAGATATAATTGCCAGCAATAAATATGCCTGAGTCATTGGCCAAGCAGCGTTGTAATTAATATAGTTTCTATGTGATTATTTAGGTCTGGGCAGCCAGAATGAACAAGTAGTCTCTGCTTTACAAAATCCTTCAAAGGATAAACCAGAACTGGCCATAGTGATGCATACCTTTAGTCTCAGCACAGCAGTGGCAGATAGATCTCTTGGAGTTGAAGAGCAGCTTGGTTTAGGCTACTTTGGGTTAGATAATGAGCCCTTATCTCAAAAGCACTAAACAAGACAAAAATTGTTTGATTTAATAGATTTGGATTCCAATAAGGATGTTCCTTGAATGTATTAGACTTTATCATCTTTTAAGTCTTATCTCATGTTTGTACATCCTTGACTCTAATAGAGAAAATACATTCTTATCCCTGTTTCCTTGAAAGATATTAAAAGTTGTACAAACTGAGGGATCTATAAATGTTAGGTCCACACAGTAAAAGAAAAAGATGTTCTTGAAATTGGTGAAATAGTTTGACAAATACTGAACCTTATAACTCCTATCCCAAAATGAAAAACATGACATCAGAGAGCACCTCCAGGAGAAAAATAAGACATTCATAATGAGTATCTTAGAAAAATCTCAAGTTTTCTGATAGAAAAGGGAAAAGCAACCATATTGAAGTACACCATAGTTGTTTGTTCTTAGCAAGGCAAACCACAGGAGAAACTACTGTACCAATGTCTAATGAAAGACAGAAGGAGCAAGAGGGAGGAAAATAAACCTATTTATTCTTATTTTATTTAACAGAAGGCAATTTATCAAACTAGAAACAACAACAATGTATTTAATAATATATAATTATTAAAATCATTAAAATAAATTAATAAGCATCATCAATAAGGAATAGAAGAAAATTTCTTAAGAGTACTTGTCATTGTAAATTGTATGAACTGCTGGTGGAGTGATAAATTGACTTATGTTAATTATAAGCATGTATTTAAAATCCAGAAAAACTGTAAAAGAAATTAAAAATAAGAAGTAGAAATGATATTTAGAGAAAATTAAATTTATGAAAGTACTCAGTCAAAATTATAAAAGGCAAATGAAGTATGGAGTAAAAAACAAGAGAATAAGATCAATAAACAAAGAAATATAAATAATAATCTACTGTCAACAAACACTTTACATGACAATGTTTTAAACATACTACTTAATATGAAAAGAAGTCCCATGTTTGTGTGCTACACAAGAAATCAAATTTAAGATTAAAACTGATGGATTAAGATAAAGTGTAAAATTTCTTTCTGCTGTGAATCAGAAGAATGAGGGGTAGCTATATTAATTTCAGAGAAAAACTTCAGAGCAAGAAAAGTTACCAGGAATAAAGCAGAGCATCACAAAATGATAAAGGGGCCAAATACTCAAGAAGATAAAGATATCAATCTTGTGTGAAAGTCCTGACAGTGGAGCAACAGAGAGCATGACACATATTATTAAAAGAGCTAGCTTAAATATTATACTTTCAGAATAGTAATTTTCTATCAGAAATGAATACATTCAGCAGCAAAACTGGTTAAATCACAGGGAGAAAATGTAAGTTCCATCAATCAACAGGATATTCCCAACATCTATAGATTATATCTAACCAATGTAAATTACCCAAGTACATGGTAAACATTCAGAACGGTAGACCAGATTTTGTGCCATAAAGCTCACTATACCAAAATTAAAATAAGGAAAATCATACAACATTTGCTCTTATGCCAGAGTAAAATCAAATATGATTTTTATAGCAGATAATTAGAACATCCTTCAAACCTTTGAAAATTTAAAATAATCTGTTAAATATCACAGAGGGTAATAAAGAAATTTCAAAAGAAATATAAAGCTATACTTTGAGCTAAGTAAAAACAAAAAGCACAAGCCAACAAAATCTGTAGACATAAGTTAAAACAGTGCTAAAAGTTAAAGGATTTACATTACAAAATGTGTTGGGAAAAAAAGACTTAACATTTTATTCTAAGATATATCCTCAAGAAAGCAGTAAAGCAAGAACACCTCCAACTAAGATGCAAGTATTATAAGTTTGCGTATTTCAAAGTAATATAAAATATTACTTTTGCTCACATGTCATCAATGAAAAAGTCAAATTTGAAGGTAAGAGCTCATGATGCTCACTATTAATTATATTAGCACTTAAAATTATAAATATTTATGTATCAAGCTAAAGAACAGCACATTATCTATAAGAAGAAATTTATAAAACTCTAAGGAAAGATGTGGAAGAACAAAATAAATTAAGATTTACATTCATTATTTGCATGATATAGTACTATCATTGTGTCCATTCTTTGTAGGTTTATCTGTAGTTTGAACACAGTCTCAACAAAATTCTCACCTAGCTATGTCATAGTTAGGCAATAGACCTAGAATAGCCAAATAAATATTCAAAGGGAATAACAAGCACAGAGAGCTGAATTGTGACTCCAAGACCTACTACAAATCTACAGTAATCACGAAGATTAGCATAAGTCCAGCCTAATAAGTCAGTGGAAGAATAGAGAACCAAGAAACAGACAAACATTTGATGGACTGTTCTCAAAATGACAAGAAAAAAGATAGCAAAATAATCTGTTCAGGGATAGTTCTGGACCAACTGCATGTATATAAAGAAAAATGATTGACACACAGTCCTACATCTTTCAAAACCATAATTTAAGCTGAAGATATAGCTCAGTTAGCAGAGGACTTCTCTACCATGTACAAAAGCATGGTTTATTTCCAGCACCACATAAACTGGACATTGGCGCACATATGTGTAGTTCCAGAATTCGCAGTGGACATAAGACAGTCAGAAGTTCAATATCATTCTCTACCACATAGTAGCCTGTGGTGCATGGCATGCTGTCTCAAAATAAACCAAGAAAAGCATAACTCATAATTGGGCCAGAAACATAAACACAGCATTTAAAAAATGCACAACTTCAGGAAGATAATGGAATAAAGCTGAAATAAATTGGAGTATGGTAAAGACTTTTAAAATACACCAAAGATAAGACCCGTGGAAGAATTAAGTAAGAATCTGACATTTAAGACAATTGAAAATTTGCAACAGACAATGTAAAAAGAACGAGAAGGGAGCCACAGAGTGTAAGAAAGTTTTTGCAAAAGGCACATTTGATAAAAGACTATTTTCCAAACTATGCAGAGTTCTTAAAACCTAGCAGTGATACAACATAAAATACAATTAAAAATGTAAGCTAATTCTTCTCTTAGAAAGCAACATAATATAGTAGCATTATTTTTAGAGGGAAACTATATGAAAAAATTACATGGACACTACTCAGATACATGTGTTTCTTCTTTGGTAGGTAAATAGGAATATGAAAAGATATTCAACACTGTTATATCACTAGCATTTTGTGAAGAAAATAATAAGATATCCCATCCCACAAAGTTATTATATTGGCTTCAGTTCAAAATAGTTATACGACCAAATGTTTCCACAACTGCAGAACAACTAGAAATGTCATTTACTGCTAGTGGGTATGCAAAATGGTACGAACACTTTGGCAGGTACTTTGACAGTTCCTAAAAAAACTGAGCATGCTCTTATTAAGCAATTCAGAAACCTGTTCATTTATATTTACATAATGAATCAAAAACTTTGGTCCACAGAATGTTCTTGAACATTCCTATTCACAACAGTTTAAATACTTGCCAGAGCTTGGAAATAACTGAGTGTTCCTTCAGGAAGTCCTCCAGTGCATAAAAAACTTTAATACTTCCAAATAACAGACTTTCATTCAATGCAAAAAAGTAATAAGGTTTCAAGTCATAAAACATCACTCCACCACTCCAATTCGTATTCCTAAGTGAAAGAGTTTATCTTCACTAGCTATTTGCTGTGTAAGTCCAACTACAAGAATTCTGAAAAAGCAAACTATAAAGATGTAAGAATATCAATGTCCTCAGAAGCCAATGGGGAAAGACGTGGAAAACAGAGGGATTTGAAGAAAGTCAACCTATTGTGTAAACCATTACACATTAACATATGAATCATTTTATTTTTGTCAAATTCTAGTAGGTATACTGTGTGCTAAGGTGAACTAGAAACTGGATGATAAAGATGTCTCAATGTAGGTTCATCTGTTATAGCAAATAGAGTCTGATGTGGGATGATGATGGTGGCAGAAGATGTGATTTTGGAGGACAGTGGATACTCAAGAACTCTGTATTTTCACTGGCACTTTGCGGTGACCCTAACAGTTCTCTAAATATAAAATTTATTAGTTGAGAAGAGTAGTGCAGTATGAAACTTTCTCTCAATAAACCTTTCAACTTGCTCTATATGTGAGAATCTGTTTTATAACCAACAGGCAGAAACATTAATCCTTCTCATCAAGGGGTTGGGAGAGGAATGAAAGCATTTTGTTAATGCACAGAGTTGGGTGGAGGTATACCTACCAGCACAAAGTTTTTACTGCTTGCTGTAAACAGAGAATCTAGTTAATTATATGCAAATAAGCTTCACTAACAAACACCTAAATAACTCAAGCTTGTCTTCATTAAGCTTCAAGATATAGCACATTTCTCAAGGAATTAGACAAGGGGTATTAATCAAAGATGCTTGTAATTCCTAATGAATTTATTGACTGCTGATCTCAGTGCCACCACCTTCAGCAGAAGCCCAGATGACAAAAGGTAAAAAGCTGAACAAGCAAGTGCTGCTATTCAAAATTTCAAATGAATTTGATCATTCCTTTCTGCGATATCCTGTCCAAAGCTTTTCTTTATTGAAACTTTCTTTGTGATATACAAACCCATGAGCAACATTATCTTTCCTTTTTGGCTGTGCTCTTAGAATCATGAGCAATTTCTATTTTGCTACAATCTGTAGAGCATTTGGGCCTGGAAGAGCTCGAAGTTATTCTCTGAACTAAGGGTACACTGAAAAGGCCAGACAATCAATAAAAAAGTAAGAAACTGAAAAGCAAAACTGAATTTTTTCATTACCAGCAGTTGGCCTGAAAGCTGTTTTCTCCCATTACTCCCACACCCTCAGACTTCAATGACTTCTTTTTATTTCCTTTTGGCTAAAGTGGCAGCAGAGTTGCTAATTGGCCTTAATGTCAGCGAAGTGCTTTTGACAAGTCAGTGACTCCTGAAACATAGTTGCCTTTCTGTCTGGGAGTTGCTTGGCTATTTTTCTGTAATAAAACACCCTGTTCTCTGTTGCCCTGTGACTGAATCCAAAGTTTTAAAGTGCAATTTGCCCCTTGTTATTGTCTATTTCAAGACTTTATGGCTGGGTGTATATCTCATTCCTACAGTCCATTGATTTATTTCAATTAAGATTCTCCATGTCCAAGCATCACAATTAGCTGCTGTCACTATCGATTCCCATCCCCAGGGACTTGTACCTGGCTTCAAAGTTGATCACTATAAGCATAGTGTCCTTTGTTTTATAGCTAGGGTCCACTAATGAGTGAGTATTTACCATAATCGTCTTTTTGGGTTTGGGTTACCTCACTCAGTATAGCGTTTTCTATTTCCATCCATTTGCATGCAAAATTCAAGATGTCATTGTTTTTTTACTGCTGAGTACTACTCTAATGTGCATATATTCCACACTTTCTTGATCCATTCTTCCACTGAGGGGCACCTAGGTTGTTTCCAGGTTCTGACTATTACAAATAATGTTACTATGAACATAGTTGCACAAATGGTTTTGCAGTATGATTGTGCATCTCTTGGGTACAGTCCCAAGAGTGGTATTGCTGGATCCTGAGGTAGGTTGATTCCCAATTTCCTGAGAAACCGCCACACTGATTTCCAAAGTGGTTGCAGAAGTTTGCATTCCCACCAGCAATGGATGAGAGTTCCCCTTACTCCACATCCTCTCAAGCATAGGCTATCATTGGTGTTTTTTATTTTAGCCCTTCTAACAGGTGTGAGATGGTATCTCAAAGTTGTTTTGATTTACATTTCCCTGATCGCTAAGGAAGCTGAACATGACCTTAAGTATCTTTTGGCCATTTGAACTTCTTCTGTTGAGAATTCTCTGTTCAGATCATTACCCCATTTTTTAATTGGGTAATTTAGAATTTTAATGTCTAGTTTCTTGACATTGGGAGCTTATAGCTCACAAGCCCAGAGAAGCCATACAGCAAGGTGAACCCAAAGAAAAACATATATAGATCTTCCTGGAAATTGGAAGCAAACAAGATTGCCAGGCAAAAGTTGGGAGCACAGGGGCGGGGATAGAGGTGGGGGCAGGAGGTGGGGGAAGAGGAGAGGGGGAAGGAGAAGGGAGAAGGGAAGGACTGGGGAGAGCTTGGGGGAGTGGGAGGGTAGAGATGGAGGAAAGGTGGATATTGGAGAAGGGAATAAGATATCTACATTAAGGGAGTCATTTTAGGAATGGCAAGATACTTGGCTCTAGAGGGGATCCCAGATGTCCGCAGGGATGTCCCTAGCTAGGTCCTTGGGCAGCAGAGGAGAGGGTGCTGGAACTAGCATTGTCCCATAGTCACATTGATGAATATCTTGATCACCACCATAGAAATTTCGTCCGATGGATGGAGAGAGAGACAGAGACCCACATTCACATCAGAGCAATGGATTGAGCTCCCAAGGTCCAGTCGAAGAGCAGAAGGTGGGAGAAGATAAGCAAGGAAGTTAGGTCTGTGATGGGCTGGACCACCCACTGAGACAGTGTGCCTGATCTAATGGGAGCAGACCAAATCCAGCTGGACTGGGACTGAACGAGCATATGATCAAACTGGACTCTCTGAATGTGGCTGCCAATGGGGGCAGACTGAGAAGCCATCAACAATGACACTAGGACCTATCTCTTCTGCATGTATTATCTTTTTGGGAACCTAGTCTATTTGGATGCACACCTTCCTAGGCTGGGAGGGACGGGGGAGGGCCTTGGACTTCCCACAGGGCAGGGCACCATGCCCTCTTTTAAGGAAGCAGGGGGAGGGAGGAGGTGTGGGGGTGGGAGGGGACTGGGAGAAGGGGAGGAAATGTAATTATTTTTTGAATGGAAAAAAATAAAAGAATTTGGAAAAATAACGAAAAAAAAACAAAACAAACAAACAAAAAAACAAAGTTGATCACTGAGAGTTTCACATCAATTCATTGAGACAAAATGGAAACTGAGAGAAACAAGAACCATCTAACCCAGAATCTACCCATAATAGTCATTTCACAGCTATAGGTAAAGCATATTTATAAAGCAGTTGTTATTTTGTGAATGTCAAACTTGCTCACATTTTTCTAGCAGCTCTTACCATCATAGAAAAAATTATAATGTAGCATCCATCACTCATATACCTCCATTTTCCAGTTAGAAAAACTAAAAGAAAATTCTGCTCTCCAATTCTTTTGGGTAATAACAAAGCCAAGACTCAAACCAAGAGAACTAGGGCTATGCATCTGTAATACCTTCACTAGGAAAATTCAGAGTTCCAATAGCTGGTATTTTTTTTTCTGTTTTTTTTTTGTGACAAGTTTTCTCTGTCTATCCCTGGCTGTCCTGGAACTTGCTCTGTAGACCAGGCTGGCCTTGAACTCACAGAGATCTGCCTGCCTCTGCCTCCTGAGTGCTGGGATTAAAGGCATGCGCCACCATGGCCCTGCTTCCAACAGTTGATGTTTAGTGACTGACAGCATTCCTCTAAAAGTGACTCCCTACTTTGATGAAATAAACTTTGCTTCAGGGGTCTTTTCTGATTCTGGTTCTATGTTTCTGTACTAATTTAGAGCTTTGAAATTGGACTGGCTGATTACTGTCATTAATCTATGCAGTAGGAAAATCAAACCAGAACTCAGGGTTGCTCTGATCTTCACTTAGCATTCTTACTACCATGCACTCTCACCTGGGATTGGATTGGTTTGACTACCATAAAATTTAACTATTGCTGCATCACAACATTACTTTTCGTATGCTTCTGCCTACTACTGTAAAATGACAATCATGTCTTTTTACTTCCAGGCCTTGTAAGAGGCTAGAGATTCTCTCTGGTGGCTGATTCTGAGACTGTAACCTCTCCAGTAGAAGTCTCACCATGAGATTTCCATTGTCTCTTCTGGTTGACTGACTTCACAGTGCATTTGAATATCCAGGTCACTTCCAGCCCAAATTTCTGTATACTTACCCAGAGTCATGTGTTGAGGGTGGGGGTTCTCTGAGTTTTGAGCTCCCGAGTGAATCCCTAGAGGATTTCAGCATTTCAGTGGAGCCTTTGTGTCTCCTGACCCACTCTGCTTGTATCCATGCAGCAGTGGTCCTATAGATCATGGGTTTCTCCAGCTCCTTTTGTGTCTACAAATTTCTATAGGCATGTTGCCATTCCCCAGGACATATCAAAGCACATAACCATACTTGAGAATTAGTGCTCTAAAAGAAACTATTGAACTTGTTCTGGGGCATGGAGACAGCTCAGTGGTACATTGCTTGTCTGTACTATAGTGCTTGCCTGGCAAGACCAGGAATTCAGTCCCCAAAGTGCCAAGAAGAATCGAAAAGTAAAGAAAAGAAGAGAAGAGAAGAGCAGACAAGAGAAAAGAAAAGAAAGGAAAAATAGTTTCCAAGACTTCTAAGTGCTTTCTGAGATACACTTCACCCTATGTTGAGTAGCTCATTCCTAACACTTTTTTTGGAAACTGTAACAATGCACACAAAGGGAGGATGTGCTGCTCTTTATTGACAGGTGAAGCTCTGGGTCATGTGTGCTTATGCCCACCTAGCCTAGGAAAGTGTACATAGCAAAGCAAGAGCTGTGGGCATTTATTTTTGTCTCAAGAAGTGTTATCTAAAGTGCTGGATGCTATCAATGACTTCCAAGTCACTGCAGTGTTTTAGAAGGGGCCTTGGACCTGTCAAGACCGTGTTCGCCAGAGCCAACCGGAACCATAAGGAAGTCTCTGGATGCTCCTTTGAGACAACTGAAGTGTGATCATAGCTTTTGCTAAGGCAGCAGTTCTCAATCTATGGGTCACAACCTCTTTGGGAGTCGAACTTACTTTTCCCAGGGATTACGTATCAGGTATTCTGCAAATCAGATATTTACATTACAATTTGTAACAGCAGCAAAATTACAGTTTTGAAGTATCTCCTTAAACCCTTTTAATCAGGTAGCTCAATTTTCATTCTTTTTTTTAAAAAAAGATTTATTTATTTATTTATGAGTGCTCTATCTGCATGTACACCTTTATGCAAGAAGACGGCATCAGACCCCACTACAGACAGTTGTGAGCCACCAAGTGGTTGCTGGGAATTGAACTCATGACCTCTGAAAGAAGAGCCAGTGCTCTTAAGTACTCAACCATCTCTCCAGAACCATCTCTCGAGCCCACAGTTATGAAGTATCAACAAAAGTTATTTTATGGTTGGAGGGTCACCACAACACGAGAAACTGCTATTAAAGGGTCAGAGCACTAGGAAGGTTGAGAACCACTTTTCTAGGTAGACTATAATTTCTGGCAACAGGATGAGGAATAAATAGCTCAGTAGGCACTTTCTTTCCATTGAACAGTTTACAGGTTGGGTAAGGCAATAGTCCTCATTGCTAATCTTACAAAACACAATGCATATGGTGTATAAATGCTAGGACCCTTCTCTCTAAACCTGTTCGTTCACACAGTTAACACCTTTAACATACCTGTAGAGAGGCACAGACTTGCTTCGTGATGGCCTATAGTATTTTTATATTTTTGAACTAGCATACTCTCTGGATGACCAGTCGATCACCAGTTTGTTGCATAGAGTTCACTATAATTGCCAGCACATGTAGGAAAGTTGTAGATATATTAGCACACCATTTCTTATCATAGCTAGAGGACACTGGTCCATGTAGGGAGCTGTTACAGTGTATCTTCTCTTTAAATACTTACAGTAATTTATCAGTATTTTATCCTTTATAATATCCACCCACATAATTCCCAAAATCTACCCACTCTACCTGTAGTTTTCTGTGATATCTCTCCTGAGCTCTTTTACAATAGCACTCTAAACTGCTTTTTGAATGCACTATCTCTTCAATGGATCTATCATATTGTTGCCATGGTGAGCTTCGTGATACATGCTCTCTCTGCTTCTGTTATTTTTCTATTCAAAATACTAGCAGTAATTCTTCATTGCTTAGTAACAAAATTGTCCTGCCTGGCATCCAGGGCCATCTATAATCAAATACACTTCCTTCTGCTTTTTCTCCTACTCTCTACATGAGGCAAATGTCTCTTGGACCTCCAGTGGTTCTTCTTTCTCATCTCGATGCTTTGCTTGGGCTTTTGTTATATTAACATTCTGTTGCATGGAGGGGGCTGCTTGCTCATCCCAGCCACCCAGAACCAAAATAACCACACAGAAACTATATTAATTAAATCACTGCTTGGCCCATTAGCTCTAGCTTCTTATTGGCTAACTCTTATATTAATTTACCCATTTCTATTTATCTGTATATCACAACATGACAGTGGCTTACTGTAGCATGAAAGGCTTTGTCCCACAGTCATTAGGTCCCAAAGAAAATCACACAGAGATCTCCAGAAGATTATAAACTGATTGGCCCATTAGATTAGGCTTTGTATTAGCTCTTGTAGTTTATATTAACCCATTATTCTTATCTATGTTAGCCACATGGCTCAGTATCTTTCTCAGTGGGGCAGGTCACATCCTGCTTCTTTGGTGGTCTGGGCAGAAGTGCCAAGGGAGCTTCCTGCTTCCCAGCATTCTCCTATTCTCTTTGCTCCGCCTCTACTTCCTGTCTGGTTGTCCTACCTATACATCCTGGCTAATGGCCAATCAGCATTTATTTAAATCATGATTGACAGACTACAGAAAATTCTCCTGCACCATTTGTTCCTTTCTTAATATTGTTTATGCTGGTCATAATTCTAATCTTATACTTGATATCTGTTCCTAATGTATATTGTTTTGTATTGGATTTGGAACTCTCTTACTTAAACAAAAGGGGGAGGTGCTGCGGGAGCTACTTATGCTCCTTCAGCCAATAGCCTTTAAGATACCAACCCACTGGGTTGTGGTCTCTTTAGTTTTAAAAAAGCAGTGGCAGCTGTGTGCTCGCTCTCTTGCTTCCAGCTTTCGGCTGTTAGACTTCGTTCCAGATCATGCAGAGGGCTGTTGCCTGGGACAGTGATCTGTAAGTTTTTCCCTATAAATAAATAACCATTTTATTAATCACAATTCCAAACTGGTGTGGGATTGTTTTATGACTTATGCCTTCAGCTTACTGGCAAAGATTCAGCATGCCTGACTCTGGCGGCTCCATGGCAGCTCTTTCTCTGATTATGCCTTCTTCCCAGCATTCTGTTTAGTTTCCCCCGCCTGGCTCTGTTCCTCTACAGCTCTGCTATAGGCCCAAAGCAGTTCCTTTATTAACCAATGAAAACAACACATAGACAGAAGGACCTCCTACACCAACATCCTGCCTACTCTTTTGAAATTTTTCAACTGCCATTTCTCTTTTAAAAAGAATTATTTATTGTCATTTATGTATATGGGAATTTTGTTGGTTTATATGTCTATGCACCATGACCATGCATGTCCAAAATGGCCAGAAATGAGGTCTTTATATTCCTTGGAGATGGAGTAGCAGATGACTGTTACCAGTTCTGTGGCTGCTGAGAATCACAACCAAGAGCAACAAGTGTTCTTAAAAATGTATCCATCTTTTCTAGCCATTATTTTCTTTAAAGATACAATTTTTATTTATTCTTTGAGAACTTCATAGTGCATATACTGGGGTTTGGCCATGTTCACATCCTAGTTCCCTTGCCAACTCTTTCTACACAACCCCCAGGTTCCCATCCCAACTGCAATCCTCTTGGAGGAAAAAATAAACCACTGAGTCCAATTATTGCTACCTCTATATACATGAGTATGGCCGCAAGGCAACTGACTCTCCCTTGTCTTACAGCAGCCAACTACCAGTATCTAGGAGTGGGACTAATGTGACGTTTCCTGATCCATGCTGAAATGTAGATTAGCTTGATCTTGTGCTGGTCTTATACAGTTAACCACACCTCCTCTGACTGTATGAGTGCAGCAGTCATGCCTTGTCTAGAAGACAGCCATTCCCCTGGTGCATACACTGGCATCTGGCTCTTGCAGTCTTTCAGTACCTTCTTTTACAATGATCCCTGAGCCTAGGAAGAAGAGGGTATAGTATAGATGTCTCATTTATGCTTAAGCACCCCTCAGACACCTGTTTTCTGTGATTTGGCAGTTGTTAGTCTCTGGATTAACTACTGCCCACAACACACAAAAAAACTTATCCAATGAGGAATGAGAGGCACAGGAACCATTTGGTGCAGAGATATATATTTGTAAAACAGTTTGATACTAAGGTAATTTAGAAAAATAAAAGTAGTAGGTTTGCCCCTAGGACGTGCAAGGTTCCAGGTATGAGTTTTTAGCAAGATCTACAGTACAGGCCATGAGTTCCCTCCTGTGGAGCAGGCCCTAAATCTAATCATAGAACAGTTGGATACCCCTGTAGCAATCAGACCACCACCTCATCTACGAACACATCTTGCTAGGTGAATCATTATTGCAGCTCACAGCACTGACAACTGAGAAATACTTTTAAATACTTTTCTGCATTAGCAGTCTGCATAGGACCTTTTAGTACTATGAAATTTAATTAACAGTGAAGAAGCTTCTGGGACAGTGGCAGCCTGATTTCTTTAAATCCTATGACTAAAGTGAGTGGTATCTTCAGGAAAACGATCTTAATAACAAGTTTTCTTTGGTAACAAAGACCAGTGCCAGGATGAATTATTTTATGGGTCTCTGGAAACTTTTCAACCACCAACTCACAGAAAGTTATTCTGTGCTTGGTGCTGGGCTTGATGTTTGCCAATCTATGGCCTCTGGGAAAAGCATTACTGCCCATTTAGGATAAATCCATCTTAAATTCTAATATATATTATATGTATAAGATACCTAAACTCTGTGTGTGTTGTGTATTGTGTGTTAGTTATCCCTTCCCCTCCTCTCTCTCTTCCTCCCTCCCATTCCCTTTCATCCTTGTGTCTCCCCCATTATGCCTCTTCCCTCTTCCTATCTCTGCAGTCTATCTCCCCCACTTAATATCCTCCTCCCATGCTATTCTACTATCTCTCCCACTTAAAATCCACCCTCAGTGGCATCCTTCTAGTTCCCTTGCTTCAATAGGTATTCCAAGGGAACAACCATTTTGTATAGTATAAGCAGTGCTATTTTTGTCTTTTTTCTCCATCTCTAATACCTAGGGGGAAATTGTTATAAATGTTGTTAATGTAGAATCAAATGATAGCTAGCAATTACTAATCTGAAAAGCCTTAAATTCAATGCAGAGAGTGAACGAATGCCAGACTATCCTTAGAACAACCTCTGAGACAAAAGAGAGGATGAACTTTCATTTGAATGTGACATGCACTTTCAATTAAATTGATCTAGACTTGTTCATAACCAATGTGTCAGAACATCAAAAGGAATATTGCATAGAGAAATGAAATCCTAAGTATAACTGTGTTACTAAATTGTGTCTTGTTGGTAGTTAAGGTAGCACTTCCCCAAAATGAAAATATTAGCACTGCTATCATACTTAATTAAAATTATACAAGAAATCTGAAAAATAGTTATTAATTGTTTCAGTAATTTATTCGGAATAAACTTTTATCTTGATACGTATAAGAGCAGTTTTGTTCTTTTTCCTAACAACACAAATATAGAATTATTTTTCATCTTTCCTGATTCATGCTGACTTGTTAGGAAGTGCTAAAAATACAATTATTCATTGTTAAGTCTGACTTATGAAAAATGACCTATAAATCACTGGGAAAGATGTTACAATGTGGAATTTTAAAATATAGTTTTAGAGGCTAGAGGGATGATTCAATGGTTAAGTACACTTGCTCCTTTAGAGGACCTGTCATCCACATAGCAGTTCGCAAACATCTATAAAACTAGGTTCAGGGAATCTAACGTTCTCTCTTGCCTCTGAGGAAATAGCACACCTGTGATACAGGTTCAGGGAATCTGACGTCCTCTCTTGCCTCTGAGGAAATAGCACACATGTGGTACAGGTTCAGGGAATCTGACGTCCTCTCTGGCCTCTGAGGAAATAGCACACCTGTGGTACATAAGCTTACACGCAGACAAAACACTCAGACTCACAAAATAAAAGTAAATATTTTTAAAAACATGGTTTTAAAGCATAAATTCTTTATTTTGCCTTCTTTCTAGTTGAGCATAAAGTGTTCTTGATAGTTTTATGAATCTACTTTACTCTTGTTTTTATAGTATTTGGTTATTATTAAGAAGACTTTAAAAAAATACAGTAGCACTACCCTTAAGACTGAACTTTGCAAAGACACTTACAGAGGTATAGATCTCTTTTGCATTTTTTTATTTTCTTATCCTCTTTTCTCATTAAAATTGTCCTAAAACACAGGCCAAAATTTATTTGTCAATGTTGGCAATGAGAGACTATTGAAGCAAGTAAATATTGATTCTTCAAAAGAGTGGGTGATATAATACCTTAACACTCCCTTTGACAAATATCTACTATCATACAGTCATACATGATATAAGTAGATAAGGAATTACAGGTTTCAAATTAGAAACTACTTAAATTTTAATAAATTTCAAGGTATATTTATTAGACTTCAAGTAAATCTCAGATTCTCAAAAGAAATTCTAATGCTTTTAAATTTGAGTTAGATTCTTGTTATAAATTTTAATAGAATTTATTTTTTGGCTATTTATTAAGGTGTTAAAAACTTAGACTTTGGGGATTTAAAATCTGTGATGTCTAGCATAGTTTTCAAGAAAGCATTAGATAGATTCAAATTAGGCCTGTATTCAAGTCTTGGTCATCATGCTTAAAATGTTCAAAACTGAGAATTTTACTAAATTTTCAAGCTAACATTTTATTTTCACAGATGAAGAAGACAATACAGTCTAATTTTGAAAATTTCATGTATTTTAAATAATATCACTTCTGCAAATGTTTAGCTGCTGCCTAAGAAATGACACTATCACTAGGGGTCAACACCTGTCTGTTACCATTCTTTCCCTGATTTTACCCTAGGAAGCAGATCAGAGCATTCATAGTTGTTTTGTTTGTTTGTTTTGTTGTTGTTGTTGCTGCTGTTTTTTTTTTTGAAAGAACAGAGGAAGAAAGGGCTTTCTTCCCTCCAATGTACTGGTTCAATTTATCCAACTTCCTGTCCATATCATCTTAGAGATATACTCCATGAAAAATAAAGGCTTAACTCATAGTCTCCAAAATAGTGTGTGTATATATATATATATATGGGCTGCTAATTGTTTTTTGGTGACAGTGGACGATGTGATACTGGATTGCAAGAACCATCATTTTAAGGAAAGCCAAATTGTTATTCTTGAAAACACAAATACAAGAAATATTATAGAAACTGGATAGTTTATATTTAGAAATACACAAACACACATACACACTCACACACACACACAAAGACATATATACTCAACAATTATTGAAAAAAAGAGGCCATGGAGGGAAGAAATAAAAAGGAAAAATGTTATAATAATCTTATAATATTAAAACAAAAATTTCAAAAAAGAAGGAGAAGCGATTTTATGAAGAGATCCATGTTTCTAATGATGCTTTCTGATTTTTCAGAGAAAGTATAAAAACATTAAAACTGAGATTTCTTAACTGATGCTACAATACAGTGCTGCCTGTATAGCTGTCAGTCCACCTATGGAAAAGCAATGTGTAAACAGTCTTCCTGATATTCGCCTGTAGTCAAGCCCTGTGTGACCAGTCGAGCAGCTATTCACCTATAGCAAAGCAGTGTGTGAACAGTCGACATGCTGTTCACCTACAGTAAAGCAGTGTGTGAACAGTCTCCCTGAAATTCACCTACACTACAGCAATTTGTGAACAGTCTACCAGCTATTCACTTACAGTACAGCAATATGTGATCAGTCTACCTGCTATTCACCTGTATTCAAGCCATGTGTAGTCTATCTACTATTCACCTGTATTCAAGCCATGTGTGAACAGTCTACCTGCTGTTCACCTACTGTAAAGCAATGTGTGAACAGTCTACCTGCTATTCGCCTGTAGTAAAGCAGTGTGTCAAAAGTCTACCTGTTATTCCCCTACAGTACAGGCATGTGTGAACAGTTTATATGCTATTTGCCTGTAGTAAAGCAATGTGTGAACAGTCTACCTGCTACTGGCATATGATCCTGCAGATGGAGAGATTTTCCAGGAAAAACATATCCCTCTTTGCATCACATGGACCTTATCTTGGATCATAAGTCATAGGACCTGGATGAGTTGATCATTGTCTCTATTCTGTTTAAGAACACCAGCTGGGTCGTGATGTTTGAAAGCTGTTCTACTTTGTCAGAAAATAACATGTAGCTCCTCATGGAGATGGATGGTGTGGTGACAGAAGGAGAGCCCAGGAAGAAAAACTAATAATGTTGAGAACAGTATGTTGCAGAGGGCAGGGATATTGTCTATAGCTTGGACTTTTTCCTTGCATTTAGACTTTAATTTTTATCCTCCCAAGAAAGGTTAGATATAACTATTAGAAATTTGCTAAAGTGGTTATTTTAATTTACCTTTGAAATTTTCATGCACAGTGTATTTTCTATCATATATACCCCCTACCTACCTGGTGCTCCCCTGACACTGTCTTGGGGTACCTAAATAGTGTTTGTGCTCTCTTGCATGCTCTCTCTCGACTTCCTCAACTTTATGTCCTCCCACTCCTTCTCTGCCTTCCCTTTCTCTTTCCCCCTTCTCCTCTCCTGAATCTGTTATGTGGTATTTTACTTGTTTCGGGCTTTTGCTGATGTTTCCTTAGAGATCAATAGAATTCTTTCAAGATGCCTCTGGCCTTGTTTTTCTAGAGAACCATCCAGAAGATTGCCATGTGGATGTGAGTGAGCAGGGAAGTGCATTGCTGATGAGAAGAGGTGAAGACTTGAGGGCAGACAACAACTGCACCTTGCTTGGTATGTTAAACCTGAAGCCTAAATTAGAGCATTTTTTTAACGTGCTTCTTCCTATTCAAACTCAGAATACTATGAATCTTCACTTTCCTGAAGAAGACTGCCTTGCCGGCTTTATATGATGAGGACTCTGCTTGGGCAAGGAATTTCCTAGTCATTTACTTGGCAGAGATGTGACTTATCTAAGCACCCTGTGCTTCAAGGTGACCAGAAGGCGCTCACACCAATGCTGTTTACTGCTCTTTCTTCCCCTATGGACTTGCAATTAACAAACACATGGATTTCCACCTTCTTCGAATCAAAGACACTTAAAAGGAGTAGCTATTTTCTTTTAGCACAAAGAGGAATCACAGCCTTGGAAAAGTACAAGTGTGCCTAAGATTACATGTATAATTTTGTCTTCCCAAAGAACGTTCGAAATAAGAAGCAATGTTCTTTTTTAATTCTGTCACAGGCAGCCTTTCTTTAGGGATCTGCTTAAAGGTCCTTGCTAATTGAAATCTGGGGAGTAGGGACTATGAATCAGTCAACAGAGGCAACCTGGCTTTGGAGCAGCATTTACCACAGAGAACTCTACTGTAAATAAAGCATAGACACTCAGCCTAGAGTAGGCTGAGCAAGGAGGCGCTCCTATCTTCATGCGCACACCAAAAGCTCCTTGCCTGTAGTGAAGCTCTGGGGCTGCTGCAACTGCAGAATAAGCAGACCAGGTGCTAATGCTTCTGTTCTGTTCACTGCAGCCCTGAGCTTCTTTCCGTCTAAGGGAGGCTGTTTTCAGCGCAGAGAAATCCAGTTTTATCTTCTCGGCTACACAGTGTCTTTAAATAAGCATACTTGAAGGTGCCAAGGAGAGAGGATGAGGACCGGGTAAGGAAGCATATTTATGTATAAAAACAGCTCCCACACTCAGAACACAGCACCTGCCTTGGACACAATAAGATTTTGAAAATAATGAATTGGCAGCTATCTACTGAGTTCAGTTTCTTATATGGATACTTAACATAACTTATTTACTAATGTGTCTGTAAACCATGTAAGGAAACTTGAGATTAAAGGTTCTCAAAACATATTTTGAAATATATAAGTTAAACTATTTATTTGTTTTTTGGGGGGTCATGTGTCTTTAGCATGACTATGTTATAAAGTATTTGTCTCTAAATGAACACCTCCATTGGGATCCAGAGATTAGAAATCTTCTCCCCTGAATGCTAGTCACTGGATAGAGTTCATAGCATTCTTTGCTTACCCCACCTCGCCTCAAAGAGACCCCAAGACCCACATGAATTCAAGAAAAGCTAGTGCTTGAGAGTATTTGCCTACATCAGAATTTGTTACTGAAAAGTAAATTTGGAACAAACCATTTTATCAGATCATTTGATTTATTCATTTCTTTATCTTTATCAAATGTTCTTTTGTTCTGTCTGTCTGCACATCTCTTCTGATGCAGTTGCTGTCTTTCTCTAGTTCCCAGACTATCCTATTGTCTGTGCAGTGCCCAGGTACTAATCCTCTGTTGCTTGTTTCAAGGACATCTTCACAGTTATAAATCTAGAAAGACTTTCTGAAATTAAAAAGTCTTTCTATCCCTGAAAGAAAGACATCATAACTAGTCAGAAGCACATAAATATTAAAATAAGATTTTTAATTGTTTTTACCCACTTCATAATAGTGATGTAGACTAAGACAGAGAGATAAAATGATAGCTAGAAACTCATCTTAGAACTATTTATCCTGCAATAGAAAAAAATTAAAACATTGTAGATTTCTGTTCAATAAATTTCATATTCTGCATGAAAAATATCAATAATATTCTGTGGGTATTATTTAAACCTTTGCTCAACCTTGGAAGCAGTCAACTACGGGCTTTGTGCTTTGAGATTATTCCGAGCCATAAATTCAGTTGGTATTCATACTGTATACTGAGTTTGTTGAAATTTAACTTACCTTTAAAAAGCAGTGTAATCAATCTTACTATTGCTTGGATTCCCTGTGCAATCAACTTTTACAACTTAAGCTGAATGTTTAGTTTTGATCTTAAACCATGTTCTTTATTTCTCTCTTGTAATCCTTCCATGACCCTGACTCAAAATAATGTATGTGTTTCTGAGATGTGGTAATTAATCTAAGATCACCACTGAATGTATAAATGTCAAGAGCAACAAATGACCCACAGAGAATGTTGAAAACAACATTCAGGCATTGGTTGATAACATTTGTTTGTGGTTCCTGATTCCTTTCCTATACTACATCTGATGATGTTTTTGATAAATGCAGAAGACAGTCCTTTGTTAGGGGATCAGACTCACTCTTAGTTAACTGAAACATGAACCAAGCTTCCTAATACAACATTCAAAATTCATTTCCATGTAAAACAAAGGACATTTTTTTAAATTTATTAAAGCTGCTATTCACTTTTGGATCAACAACTTGGTCTCCCATTAATACTTAAGTGATAACAAGTTGTTCTTTGTTTAGTGTTGAGTTCCTATGAGATTTCCATTTCCATGTTTGTATGTCGGAAGTGGTGATTTTTTCTGCATTAAAGCAACTTTATACAAATTAAGCATGCTGTGTTTGTGTATTTAGAAATAATACTTAACAGAACCAAGAATCAGTCTTCTTTAATGAAACATTCAAATTCCTTTCCATGTAAAATGAAGGATTACTTTTAAATGTATTGAAGCTGTCATTAGCTTTGGGCTCAACAACTTTGTCTCTCAAAATTATAAGGTCATTAAAAATTAAGCATGTTAACCAATATGTGTTTGTCTAGTGTTTTATGTATATAGATCAACAATTAAATAGATAGAGACTCTGAGTTGACAGAGAATAGGAGTCAGGCTGCATGAGTCCAGCTGGAGAGAAGAAAGAGAAAATGATGCAATTATATTTTAATCTCAAAAATTTAAGAGTGAGGAGAGAGAGTCATGAAGATGGAGGATGGGAAGGAGAGAAGAAGGGATGAAGGAGAGAAATGAAAACAGTGCAATATAAAATAAAACACAAAGCTAAAGGGTGGACTGGAGAAGCAGAGAGAAAGTAAAAAGAGATAAAAAGGAACTGGCGATTTTCTTACAATTAGTGTGCTTATCTGCATGGGCAATGTTGTAGGTTCAATTCTTAGCACTGAAAAGCACAAAAGGACAGCTTAAAGTTATTAAGACATAATAGAGATGATATAATTCCAATGTGTCTGTAAAAGATGCTAAAAATCTAGTCTTAGACAATAGAATTGGTAGCGATCCTATCCAAGAATAATTACTGGATCAAGAAGTTGGTGAAATCACTGGCTTAGATCATAGCAAGATATGTGAAGTTATATGAATGTTGTTAAAGGTAGTAGTATTTTGGAAAATAACCCATATCCCCCAAACCAGGAGAATGGTAAGGAAAGAGAAAACAATTTTTTGTGTCCCATTTGGATCAAAGCAATCTTTCTTCATTCTAGATTCCACTGTATGATCCTATATACAGTGAAGAATTTATTCGATAACAGTAGAAAATTAACTGAAAAAGGAAGAGTCTTAGACCATAAACTTGTGAATAAAATAAGGGGACAATATTTCAAATCTGGGCAACAAAATTTTATTTCAATCCCCTCCTCTGTTGAAATGTTAAATTATTAAAACTTTGTTATTGTCAAGTCATAAGTCATCTTTTGTGCCCATCCGTAAACTCTTTTTCTATTAATCAGTTCTGCTACCCTGTGCCAAATGATGCACTCTTGTAAGAGATAAAAATAATAAGTTTACTACAGGAAATGTGGAATGATACTCAGGAATTTCCAAGAACATCTGAATGTTTACTTAAAATTTTTAATCATGTTTAAATTCACCCCCAATAGCAGCATTTTGCAGCTGCCCTGGGACTTGGGAGCAGTGTCCATGCTATTCAGTAGAAACAACAATGTAAGCAGGAAGTTTCTTTAATTCAGTGTTGGAATTTTTTGAGATTATGGAGATGAAAGGAGTTACAAGGGAATAGAAAGAATGTAGAAACAACATTAAACTAATGGACAATGGTATCGAAACTGGATAATGGGAGAATACTGACATGGCTGGAGATGGTGGGAGAATGACAAGGTAAATAGATTGGTAATTCAAATGGAATGAAGCTGCTGTTACAGATAGGTGTGGGAAAATCAATGTAGAACATAAGAGATGATGATGGACAGGGAGACTTGAAATTGTCATTCTAGAATAATGTCAGTTATTGCTGGTAATATTGACTGAGCGAGGAATATATGCATTGGTGATTGAGGTCCATGAGTAAAATTATGAGTGAAATGAATTGTAATAGATAATTCTCACAACTATTAATGTAACTAAAAAAGATCTTAAGTTATAATTCAAAAGAAAAGGTGAGACCAGTGGTAATTTTTGAATCTTAGTAGATAAACAGCATCAAGAGAAAGCCTAGGAGACAATGGAATGCGATATCAAGTGCTATAAAATATCAGGGGGAAAAGGTGATTAAAAATGAGAAGGGTCATAATATGGTTACTTAGTAAAAATTGTATGGGATCATTGTTAAAGAGAAACAAAAAAGACAAACAGTAATGGTATCATAGAACTGCTACAGTTGAGAAGTACCCCATTCAGGACAAGAAGGAAGCAATAAGTGATGACATAAAAGATACAGAAAATGCTGACAAAGACAGGTATTAAGATGTTATTGGAGAATTGGTAGGAATAAAATACGTGGGATCAAATTCAATTAGAGAATGCGATATGCACAATCATATAGAAAAATACATTTTAGTGTATAAATGTAATTTTAGACTGCTATCGCTTACTCAGTCAATCAAACCTATAAATAGTGTTAGTCATTTTCCAGATTATATTACTGAGAACGCTGAGCATGAATTACCTTACCTCCTTAAAACTGCTTGAGGTAATGAATCACAGTGCCTGCTATGGTATAGCTTGGTGCTTACCAAAAGGGAAAGCTAAGAAAACACCTTTTTCCTACTGCATATTGTGTTATAGTGCAGGAGAAAGTATAGAGTTCTAAAGCATGTGTTTAAGTTCATCACCAATTTGTTTATTTAGTCAAGACACAAAAATTTTCTCTTAGATATGAAACTGTGGAAACTATATATAATTGACAAACTTAGATTTTCTGAAAGAACTGTTTGTGACCTACACAAGCAGTTCCTTAGTAGGAAGATTGATTTTTTTTTCAGTCTGGTCCCTTGTATTTGGAAATTTAAAAAGAACAACCTGGACAATAGTGAGCTATCTCATCAAAATATCTCTGATATGCTTTGCTTAGAGTAGTTTATGAAATTTGAAGAGGAATTTTTACATCACCTCCTACTCCCCTGCCTAACATATTCATTTTCAAATGTCAATGTTAATACTTTTCCACCCGAACTTGCTAAAATGGTTCAGAAGGATTATAAACTTATCAATAAAGCCAGAATGAAAAAAAAAGCCCTGCAAGATTTAATTTTCAGATCCCATGAATTTCTATTGATTTGGGAGGACACAGCCAAGAGTAGTGAGGAAGTAATCTGCACTTTGTATCAAGGATGCCTATTTCAAACACCTTTGTTGCAAAGCTGTCACTCTGCAGAAAATAGGTAACACTGCTGATGAAAAAACTCATGAGAATCTTCCTGGATATTACATCTTCCTAACATCAGTTTTAAATGAGAGAATAAAAAATGGCAATAACCTAGTAAAGCTGTGATCTTACACACTTCAAGAAAGCTTTCAAAGGGAGCACTGAAGCATCTGAAAATAAGATCACATTTAAAATGACCTTCCAAGAAAACCCATAGAAGAGGAAAAATTCTCGTAATCTTGTCTTTTATCCTCTGTACTTTAAATTATCAATTATTAGAATTATCAAAAGCAAAAGAACTGTTGGAAAGAACAGTTTTGCCTACAGTTATGCCATTGAGTGTTTCTGTGTGTGTCTGATTTTCCAAGTCAAAGGAACAGAAGCAGTAAATGAAAATCAAAAGGGAAAAATTATATAAATAGATTGCCTCAAGAGTGGTATTAGCATGTATTCCTCAACAGCACTAATTTGGCACATTTAGCTTTAGGTCAAGGGCAAATGAATAGCTCTCCTTTCTTATCCACAAAGTGTACACGCCTATAGAGCACAGCAGTAGCATACCAATTTCTAGTAGATGTTTAATATTTCTGCATTACTATTTTAGAGAAATCTTCATCCCCTAACATCTCCAGCCATAGTTACCTTGTAGCATATCACATTAAATGCATGCCATTTCCTTGTGTCTCATGTCTTCTTGATCATCTATGCTTTGTAAATTCTACCTAATGCATTTGAAAAATTTCCCTCTTCCTCATTAACAAATCCACTTCATCAAGAACTAATTAAATAGGCATGGGAGGTTGGGCAAAACATAGATGAGAATGGCTTGCACTCTTCATAACCAGGGCTAAATCACAGAGACATATATATATATATATATATATATATATATATATATATATATATAAAGTCTGCAATATGGTATGATGAATACTTATCTAGAAATTGCACAATAGTGGCATTAAGATTAAATGAAACTTTATTTAGGGATGGGTTTTGTTTAATTTTTTTCTTTTGTTGTTCATGATAATGATGATGATGATCATGATGCTGATTTTTAATTTTTTATTTGTTGTTTGTTTGTTCCGTGTACTATGCATCAGCTAGTAAAATTAGATGGAGAGCAATGCAACCATTAGGAATGGGCTGTGTCAAGGAATGGACACCTGGCATAACATGGACTGCCGAGGACTCTAAGTAGTTTAATATGGCTAAGAACCTAAGAGATATATTTTATGTCTAGTGAATATGGACAGATAGAGGGTACATATGTTATTCTGAATGTGCTGTACTAAAATGTTTAGAATGAATCCATTAGGAAAGAGAATACTGAAGATTAAAAGGCAGGATATTACATTGCTAAATTTGGGATTCAGAAATATTACTTAGGTATTGTAAAGATAATAATAATACTTTTATAATATTATTATTATAGATTTTATAAGAATTTGAACCATTCATTAAAATGTACATGGTATTTGATACTTGAAGAGTATTCTTACAAAATTTTCTTTTCTAATGTAAATTGCATAAGGTTTAGTTATATAATTTATTTCAAACAAGACTTTTCCTAGAACAAAAAAGAAGAGTACAAATACACCAGTCCTGCCCCAGGCCTACTGAGATAAAGAATGACCTTAACTTTAGCTTCTCTTAGAACAGCTGGGGCTGTTTTCTGTCTAGTCTCTAAGATTGTCCAAGCTCAAGAGCAGCTCTTGATAAGTGTTTCATGATCAAAGATAGCTAGCACTCAAGATGACAAGGTATCCAAGCTAGGCAAGGTGACAGTGACTGGAATCCGTTTGGAAGAGACATTCTCATAATAGAATATGTATGTAGTTGTCCTTGGCTCTCATGATCACTAAGTGACCTTATGTCTCGTTGGCCTGTTTCCTGTCTTTCAAATGGTGTAGGAATTGCTGACTTCCCCTAGAATAGAATAGAACAACATGGACACTAGGTAAGGAAAAAACAAGCTATGAAAATATTAGGTTGTGCTATCTTCCCCATTCTCTGTGCTCCAGGACTCTCTTCATTCTTTTGTACTTCATAGCCACTGGTACAAATGAAGTAATGATGCCTGAGTATCAAAAAAGCTCCAGGAAATGTTCCTTTTCACTCAGGTTTTCCCCTCATTTTCCTATAAATTTTGTGCATTGCCAGAGTACCTTAGCTTTTCTGAGAACCTTAGAAAATACTAATTTTAAAATCTCACATAGCTGAGTTTTCTTTCCACAGACATCTATTCAACTCAAACTATGAACTGATAAAGCCATTAGTGCTGTGTCTTACCAAACCTATGGACAGTGTTTTGCTTTGCAGATAAAACATTTGATCTACAAGGAACACTGAATATGCAACTCCCTGCGATGTCTACAGACAATGCAAAGCAAAGGCCCCTTTTCCTGTTAACCAAGTATTTACTGTCTAGAAGAACCATTTTGTACCCTTGACTCTAGGCTGGTTAATTAGAAGATAAGTCCCTGGTAAGCCTTTAATGTGACAGGTTTGATGAGGTTTGATTTAAATTTGAAGCTATTTAAAAGAGAGGAAAATTAATGTATACATTCAATTAAAACAAATTACTAATATAAAGATTAGAGATATGTTTAAACTATCTTCCTTTAATATTACAGAAAGAAATGAGATTATCATATCTAACAACATCCCATACCACATTTAACAACATTCCATTTTCTATTTGTTAAAAGGTAACCCTCAGCACATTAAAAGATCCAATCTATTTGTACCTCCATGAATAAGGGAGCAGCAGATTACCAGAGATTTGATGACTCTTGAAGATTGTGCAATAGCAAGGGAGTGAACTCTTAAATAATATAGTAGTTCATCCTGGCTCAGTTAATCCAAGACATCAGTTTAAAAAAATTGCCGATAGAAGTTTTAGAAAGGAATTACATGTAACGAATTGTTATTAGATACCAAGGAGTGGTGTAGGAGGGTCTGTATTTGGGTTGCTTTTATTGGTTAATAAAGAATCTGCCTTGGCCTTCTGATAGGGCAGGACTTAGATAGACAGGATAAAGAGAAGAGAATGCTGGGAAGGGGACAGAGCCAGAGAGAGCCACCCTCCATGAAGCCCGCCAGGCCACACACACGCTGAATCTTTCTGGGTAAGCCACGACTTGTGGTAACACATAGATTATTAGAAATGGGTTAAACAAATATGTGAGAGTTAGCCAATAAGAGGCTAGAGATAATGGGCCACCGCAGTATTTCAATGAATACAGTTTCCGTGTAATTATTTTGGGTACACACCGGGAGCTGGATGGCACAAGGGGCCCTGCGCTGGTAACGAATTCCGAGCCCCCCATTGCAACAAAGGAGTAAATGAGGTTGGAGAAAATCATAATAGTAATGGTACTAAATTGTTGTAATAACAGTTGTCATTCACTGAACACATCACACCTAAAGCACAGTCTCAGAAACTCAGTAAGAGCCAACTTACACATCCTAAACTGTCCTATAAGGCAACTCTACTACTAACTCACTTCATAGATCTATAAACTAAGACACAGACATGCTTATACAGGATACACAGCTATGTCTTATGCGTATAGAAAAAAATACAAAGAAAACCTGTTTGATGGCCTGAAGTGATAGCTCCTTTGCCTTGTACATTGATGGTTTGTACTTCATTGCCATAACAGCTTGTTCTGTTTCCTTAGATGTGGGGCTTTCCTCACACATAGGAGCTAACTCCTTCCTTTCCTATGGATAGCACTAAAAATGCTTCAAGCATGTTCTATCCCTTTCTTCTCTTTGTAGTAATCATCCCTTTTATGGCGATAACACTCAAATTTTAAAAATGGAGTAAATTTTCATCATTATTATTTACTAGAACAAAAGCCAGGGCAGAGATTGTGTTCAGTTCTAGTGAACAAGAGAATCGTCCTTAGATTTGCATCCTGTTTCTAACTATAAGCCTCTGAGGAATTAACCATCTTGCAGATCTGTTATTAACCATGAAAAGTTTTAACTCAACGAATTGTATAAACCTCAAAGGCACGGTCAATCCTTCCTGGATGATTTTACTTTGGCACTGGAGTCTTCACAACTATTAAGTCCTCCAGCCCTTCCTCATCTAAGAGAGCTAAAGATGTGTGAAACTTCAACATCTTTTATACATGGGAGAAGAAAGAAAGAAAGAAAGAACAGTTTCAAAGATATACTTTGAAAAGTAGATCCATGAGGCCATGGGGATGGCTCAGTGGCATGTGTGTTTGCTGTACAAGTGTGAGCCCCGAGTTAAGATCCTAAGAACTCACAAGAAGGCAAGGAGATGTTGCACAGGGCTCTAGTCACAGCTCTATGGGAGTGACCTGGAGAAGGAGGATGGCTGGGGCTTGCTGCCAGCCTCACTGCAGGTTCAACAAAAATCCTGCCTCAGAGGAATAAGACAGAGCATAGGAGAGTAGGACTTCTGAAGTCTTCCTCTGCCAGCCACCACTGTCACACATGCATCATCTCCCATTATATATGTCCTATATGTGCAACTGCACACATGTACCCACACCACACCACACACACACACACACACACACACACACACACACACACACACACACACACACACACACAAGGCTTATGCGGAAGTACAATATTCTATGGAAAGAATGATGGTTTATTTTGCATTACATGATGTTTAGTCATAAATGAGGTTTGTAGAAACCTCAGTCTCTAAGTACTGGTACCCCTTCTCAGTAACTCACCTTGGTTGAATGTTTAGAATGAGGATACTCTTGGGAGGATCTGAAAGAAACTCACAAAGCCAAAGATTCAGTGCATGACTTCAGATCCCACAATCATTTATTTGGAGGATGTATTTACACACAACTGCAGATATGGCTTGGACCCTCATTAAAAGAAACAACGAATTTATGGTCACAGTGTTGGATGCTTACCTCTGTGCAGTCACTGCTAAATTGTCTTATATTTAAGTCAGTCACTCTAAATTCAGGTATGAGAGAAATTGCTACTTTCTAGCCAATTGTGTCTTCAAGAAAACAAGATTGGGATTAGTAAAGTCTTTATTTTAGTTTTAGTTATGTCTTAAAATAGTTTTATGACCTTTGATGAAAACATTTCTATATCCCAAAATTTCTACCTGCAATGGAGTAAATTACTTTCGCTTTTTTCTTTCTTTCTTTCTTTCTTTCTTTCTTTCTTTCTTTCTTTCTTTCTTTCTTTCTTTCTTCATTCCTTCCTTCATTCATTCCTTTCTTCTTTCTCTCCTTTCTTTGATTCAGTGATTCAGTTTCTGTGATACCAAGTGCATGGCTCAAGATGCAGGCTACCATGCTCCAGTAAGCTTTCCTACTGTAGAGAGACCACTTCATTTAATTAGGCCTGTCTTGGGGAAGTAGAAGTTTCCTTCACAGCTCAAATAAACTTTAGAATTTCATTGCGTCCCACAGCAGTCTTAGTTGTTTAAATTCTAATTGGAGGTAATGTTGAAAATTGCTATCTAGATGTAATGTGTAAATGATCAGAACTTAGTCCTCTTTACATGTTTTAGTAGATGCATAGACAAAGAGTCTCAAGAGAGAACTGACCTTGAACTCCAGATCTGTTTATACAACATTTTGGACTTTGAATAGCTCTGAAGTGGAAGCAGAGTAATATTTTTTTCATTTTCCATTAATATGTGTGAAACCAGACACATCGTTGAACAGAAAACTTCCTTGGAATCCTCTTTCCTGGCTATGGATGCTGATTAGCTCTCTGTGGAAGAATTTTTGTTTCAAGTATAGAAAAAAATGCTTATATCACTAATGAGAACTCCCATGAGGGAGATAAAGAAACTTGTTACAGTCAGTCCACAGGCTGCCCAGAGTCTCGGCTGTGTCCTCTGAAGTCTGAGTTTTGTATTCCAGGCTGAGGCCTGCGGTAATTTAAACAAAGTGTTGGAAATGATCACAGCCATGTTAATACAAATGAGTTTAATTGAAACATTTGGTTACAGGGCGAAAGCAAATCAAATATTGTGAGATGCTTCAATTAGAGTCATTGGTTTTCTTGAAAGAAAGGTTCTACGTGTGATAATTTCATCCCTTGCTCCATGTGCTTCTCCCAGATCTTAGGAAAGCAAATTCAAATCAGGTTTCTTTTCTATCATAAGGAATAACTGAATCTTACTGTGGGGTATAGGTGACATATTCCAATTCAGATGAACTGAATTATACCTGGGGCCAGTGGCCCAACTTTATTTCTCTAGTGATTGTCCTCAAATACAAAATTATTTTGGGCGGTGATATGCTGAATACATAATAATGTTTCTAGAAGACAATAATGAAGCTGAAAAATTCCTATCACCAAATTTTTCATTTATACTTGCTGTGCATTTATATGCTTAAGTACACACATGGTACACATTACAACTGCTTAGCGTATTCAGTACCATGGCACCATGCATATATGTGGTGAAATCATCTTCATCTTTTGACTATGATAGCCTAATATCTAGGAATTAACGTCTATATAGGTATACTCTTATAGTGCTCATATATGAATGAAATTAATTAAAGATTAACTTCTCAAAATACTTCACAGTTAAGTGTGGCATGATTGTATTTAGAGTTACTATCTTCTAAAAAGTAAAATAAGCTTCTTTACTATTTAGGTTATTTCTGCAACTACTATCATTTTTCTCAGTACGTTCATCACAGAAGAGGCAACTGTTAAGTAAATGAGATTAAAAGCTGAAACTTTAATTCTGAAAGATAATTAAGTCCTAGGAATTTTTGACATCACTGCCAGGACTTAACAACACAGAATTATATCCCTTACAACATTGCTGTATCTCAGTTCAGGTTTCTTATCACGATAATAATAAAATAACAACAATAATAATATAAATAAAATAAAATATAAATGATTTCATAGTCATACAGGAGTATTGATGTCTATATTAGAAAAAATAATAAGTATTAAACTATGAAAAAGATATACATGCAGTGATGGTGCAGTCAGTTTATAAGTTCAAAAGTTTTAACATTCAAAGCTGTAATCCAGATTGTTTTAAAAAATAAGTGTCTTATAAATTACGTGCTCACATATAATTTCAACAATTGGAATTCTTTCATATGTGAAAATATTTTCATAAAACAAAGTCAGGTTTAAAAGTGGAATTTAATAAGATAATCTCAAAAAGTTTTTTGATTTTTGCTTTTTAAACTCTCATTTCACACATTATTGTTTCCTCATGGAATCCACACTAAATATTAGTTTTATTAATGAACAGATCAGATAAGCCTTAGAAAGTTCAGAGTTTAGCACTATAGATTAAAGAAAATATTCATAAGTATAAAAACACAATTATAAAATGGGAAATACCTGTTATATTTAGTATGATTTAATTAATACTGTATAAAATAAATATCACTTGTATAGTAGACATTAAAAATACAGTTTAGACAGTTGCATGGCTGGGGCAGACTGAGGGGACACTGACAGTGGCACCAGGATTTATCCCTACTGCATGTACTGGCTTATTGGGAACCTATTCTTTTTGGATGGATACCTTGTTCAGCCTAGATATAGTAGGGAGGGCCTTAGACCTTCCACAAAGCAATATGCCTTACCCTCTCTGAGGAGTGGATGGGGTGGGATGGGATGGTGTGTGGAGGGAATGGTAGGAGGGGAGGGAGTGAGAACGAATTGGTATATATAATGAAAACAGATAGTTTGGTTTTTTTAAAATAACAATTAAAAAATATAGTTAAATAATAGTGTTTATGGATATTAGGAAAATAACCAAAGATAAAATGTTCAGTATTTTTAATATGGTCTTTATAATGTATTTATTATTTTATAATCCCTTAGTTAGACTATCGTGTACCATAGCTAAAAGTCTGAATGTTTTCAAATACGAAAAACTCACCTTTCAAAAACAATTCATAGTGAATGAATTTGAGTCATTAAAAAATAATCATTTTTGAGACCCATATCAAGAGAGGGAGTCCACCCCAACACTGCCTGGAGGGGTCTGACAACCTAGAGACTTAGGATAGAGCAAAACATGATTGACAAAAAAAAAATCAATGAAATGATTGCTAATGATGTTCTGCTATACTCACAGATTGGTGACTACCCCAATTCTCATCTGAGAGGCTTCAATCAGCCACTGATGGAAACAGACACAGAGACCCACAGTCAAACATCAGGCAGAGCTCAAGGATGTAGAAAAGAGGAAGAAAGGATTGTGGGATCCAGAATGATCAAGAACACCACAAGAAAACTCACAGAAACAATTAACCTGGGCTCATAGGGGTTCACAGATAGTGAATGAACAACCAAGGAGCCTGCATGGGCTCTCTGCATATATATTCCTGGTACATAGCTTGGTCTTCTTGTGGGACTTCTAACAGTGGGAGTAGGGGCTGTCTCTGACTCTGTTACCTGCTTTTGAAATGCTTCCTTCCTGCTGTTTTGCGTTGTCCAGCCTTTATGGGAAAGGAGGTGCTTAGCTGTACTGCAACTTGATATGCCATGACTGGCTAATATACATAAAAGGCCTGCCCTTCTCTGAAGAGAAAGGAAGAGGAATAGATGGGCGGAGGGTGGGGGGAGGGACTGGAAGGAGAGGAGTGAGGGGAAATTGTGATCAAGTAGAGAAAAAAATAAATAAGTAATTGATATAAAAATCAACTTTTACTAGTCTACAAGAACTGACATTTAAAACAGTGTAGAAACATAGACATAATTGGGGAAGCCATGTCTACATGGCAATTGAGCCTAAAAATGGAAACTATTGGCCCTATATTATAAAGCCCATATATACAGATCTTCTAAGGGCTGAAAGATACTTCAATGATTAACATGCCATGTTGCTCTTCCAGAGGATCTCAATTCAGTTTCCAGCACCTATATGGCAGGCAACTCACAACAATCAGTAGCTCTGGTTCCAGGAGATCTGATGCCCGATGTGACCTCTGCAGGGACCCGCATACACTGGAACACATAGATGCACATACAAACATGAAATCAGTAAACAAATCTACTTTTAAAAATGATAACACCTACTTCTGTATTGCCTATATGTATATATTCAGGACCCTAGACAGTTCTTAAATCACTATTCTTCAAAAAAAAAATATTTGTTGAATGAATAGTGAAAAGTCCTGTAAATAACATACATGCGATTGCTTGAGGAATGCCTGGATTATAAATTAACCCAGCTTCTTGTAAGTTAGTCTGGAGAGTCATATGAAAACTAAATGTGAAATCAGATGATTCATCTGCATTGCTCATGGTGTTGCACCCAAAGAAATCAATGTACGTAGAGGTACCTATGACATTAATTTTGCATTACTGTGATAAAAGAAACTTATTAGAAATATTCTAGGGGAAAAGATTTTATTTCCATCCTGGTTTTGAAGGGTATTACAGTATAGAATGCATGGGCAGCACTGCAGACTCTCATGGTAGGAAGAGATGCTAAATGTTGATCGTATTACTGTAGCAAAATACAGAGGGAATGCAGCAGGATCTAGGGACTTTATACTGTAGGTGAAACCACAGTATAAAGGGGTTTCGAGGGGTATCAAGGATTTATTAGGATATACTTATGGATACACAACAAGGTAAATTAGCCGCCATGGTCCTCTATTCTGCCCAGGGGTAAATGGAACCAGCAGTCCGATCTCTGACTACCATAAGAGAGAATGAGTGATTGCTCCCTCTTTTCTTTTAAGGGTCATGTCAGCAGACAAGAAGCACCATCTCTATTGGATCAGATAGCCCAAGGTCATGAGTGGAGCACATAACCCTGCATTTCCCCCTTTATTCTAAATAAGAAGGTTTTAAGCCTAATAGACACTACAACAAAAATAATTATCAAGTATTGTCCAGGAGGAAGAAAGAGTAATAACATAAAAAATAGAAATACAATCAACAAGAATAACATCAAATAAAAAACATAGACTAAATGCCCATATCATAAGTGAATGGCAGATTACAGAGATTATCACAATGGCTGTTCTATTCTGTAAAGTCTTAGTCATGTATGTAAGATGCCTTAGCTAAGATAAGATAGGATAGTAACCATAACTATCTTGTCCTTAGCCCCATCAAAGACCTGAAAAAGAAAATATTACCTGAAGAAATATTAAGTTCATTCCAAGAAACTTCTAAAAGTATAGAAATGACAGAAACATGGCTTTCTGGACAGTCACCCAGAGTTCTTCTGCAATGTTGGGGCATCCATCTTCAGCATATAAGTCTAGAGTATGTGGCAGATTTCTCAGTGAAATAGGAAATCTGAAGGACTGTCCTGCCTATTTTGGCAAAATTTGTCAGTTGCTTTCCTCTGTGTCCTGCAGAATGACTTGTAGACTCTTCTATGAAGCAGGAAACCTGAAGGACTGTCCACCTTGTTTTGAAAAGTTTAGCCATCATTTTCCTGTCAGTCCTGCATGTGCAGTTTATACAGCATATTGTAAAGCAGTAGAGGTAAGAGCATTTTTTTTTTTTTTTACTCAGTGGCCAACTTTTGCCACAAAGAAAGTAAACTTCATGTTGAGTTTGTTCATTGCCCATCATCTTCTCTGAAGTAGATTGGTATTGTCAGGAGGAGATATGTCTCACTGTCAGGAAAAATATAAGTCCTTAAAATAGCTTAAATGCCTTATTCTGTAGGTCTTTGAAGTGTGTGAAGATTACCTATCCATCTGATATATATCTCTGTTTATCCAGAAAACCTAACATGACTATAAATTTGACTATGATAGATGACTATTAATTTGTACTTCTTATCTATACATTATTTTTCAATGAGCTGCTTAAGCATAATATCTTAAATAAAAGTAGAAATATAGATTCAGTATAACAAAATTTACCTAAAACTTACATCAGTAAACCAAAATCCATACCAATGTAAAATATTTTGAGATTAACGGTTGTTTTGAATTAAACTAGATTTAATAAGCTTCCTTTTCATCATTTCTATATCATAACCCCTTTTTTCTTTGGAAAGAAATTGACTATGTATAGCATGAATGGCCTCGTTGGTTTCTGTCCTCCCACCAGGTCCTCCAGCAGTTCAGGTCCCAAGGAAAAATCACACAGAGTCTAGATTAGGTTATAAACTGACTGGCCCATTTGCTCAGGCTTCTTGTTAGCTCTTGTAAGTTATATTAACCCATTATCCCTATCTATGTTAGCCACATGGCTCAGTACATTTCTCAGAGGGGCAGGTCACATCCTGCTTCTTCGGCGGTCCAGGCAGGAATGACAAGAGAGCTTCCTGCTTCCCAGAATTCTCCTATTCTCCTTGCTCTGCCTCTACTTCCTGTCTGGTTGTCCCACCTATACATCCTTGCTAATGGCCAATCAGCATTTATTTAAATCATGATTGACAGAATACAGACAATTCTCCCGCACCACTTCCCCCTCTTTTTTTTTAAACAAAGAAAAATATCCATAGTCCATTTTTTGGGGATGTGGGTGTAGTATTCCAGGCTACTTCCAGCTGGTTGTGGGCACTGATAATCTTATGGGAACCCAAAGAAAATTTAGAGTTATGATCAAGTCCTGACTGGAGTATCCTTTGAAGCTTGATCATCTCAGGCAGCAATCTTGAATCTGTTCTGGATGTAGAACTCAGAGATCTGGGCAATCTGTTCCTACTGGAGATTTCTCAGGTTGCCTTCCTTGATCAAATCTGAGTTTTCTTAACTCAGAATGAATCCACAGCCTCTCATTTCCTGTGGAAACAAAAGCAAAATCTCTTCTCCAAAGTAACATATCTTTTGACTTCAATTTTGAAGTCAAGGTATTTTCAAAATTCCTATCTTGGATTAATTCAGCAGCATTTATAAGCAAAAACTTTTAGTAGCTGTTGGTCCTTCCTCGGCATTCAAACAATTCAAAGAGAGCATAATAACATACAGTATCAAGATTCTCTATGTGATTTCCATCTTTATGTGGCTTTATTTTAAACTCTATTTCTTTTATTTTTAATTTTTGGCTTTTTGAGACAGGTTCTCTGTGTATCTTTGTCCTGGAATTCCTTCTGTAGACCAGGCTGTCCTTGAACTCACAGTGATCTCTCTGTCTCTGCCTCCAGGCATTGGGATCAAAGGTGTGTGATACCACACCTTGAAGTCTCAGAGGTCAATCTACCTCGGCCTCACAAGTGTTGGGATTAAAGGTGTGTACCACCACACCCAACTACTCTCTTTCTTTCTTTTTTAAGAACTTTAACATTTAGCCTGCATATATTTTCAACACACTGTAAACCATTTAGAGGTTTTTTTTTTAATCTCTTTTTACTGTATATCTCTTTTTTTTCTGACTACATGAGTCTTTAATTTACCAAACTACATGGTAGGATAAAAACTGTGGCTTTGATGGCTAGATCCAGCCTATTCCTTAGCTTTCTGCAATTCCAGCCTCACAGCAGAAGTACCGGCTGTAGCCATGTTTATGCCACAACTCTATGGCTTTTCAAGGTCCCTACCAGCAAGCAAGTTGCAGCATTCTGTTCACAGACCACATTCAAATGTTCCCTGGCCAGACCGCCTGCCTGAAAGAGTCAGAGTTTGCCCTGGCAGGATGGCCCAGAAAGCCAGCATTTTAAAACAGCGCAGCATTTTTCTTGCTACATCTGAAAACCAAAAAGCATGTGGTCGGCTTTTCATCAACAGCATTTAAATGTTTCTTGGCAGGACCTCTTAAAAGAGCTGCAAGGCTTTGTAGCTAAAGCTGAGTGAGGAAGCCTCTCTTAGATGAGAGCACTTGCTTGCCTCTAGCAAGCAGAGCAGACCCGAGAAACTGCTGCTACCAAGAAAACATGCTTTACTCTATTCTTTCCCAAGCTTTCTCAGGCTTTCTGTGGATGCAGTTATCCATGTGGGAGGGTCTTCTGTATTTGTGTGTTGCTTTCATTGTTTGAATAAAGAGACTGCCTTGGCCATTTGATAGGGCAGCCCTTAGGTGGGTGGAGTAGACAGAATGAAATTCTGGGATAGAGAAGGAAGAGTCAGAGAGAGCCGCCCACCATGAAGCTCCCAGGTCAGACATGCTGAATCTTTCCTGGTAAGCCACTACTCGTGGTGACAAGCAGATTATTAGAAATGGGTTAAACGAATATGTGAGAGTTAGCCAATAAGAGGCAAGAGCTAATGGACCAGGCAGTATTTCAATGAATACAGTTTATGTGTAATTATTTCAGGCATAAGCTAACTGGGTGCCGGGAACGCAGCTTGTACGTCTCATACTACAACTATGACTATTAACTCTTTTATAAGCAACCCCCTTTGAATGAAAACAAACATTTATAAACAATATTTTGAGAATTTGGTTGTAGTGTTCTATACTTTTTCCTGCTGATTGTTGGGCACAAGTTGCTTTATGGGGACCCTGAGAAGACAGAATTATGGTTAAATTTTGGATGTAGTAATCTGTGAGGCTGCATAGTCTCAACAAGCTGTCTTGAAGCTCTTCTGGATGGGTCATCACTCCCATTGGAGACCTCTAGGGCGTGGGGAGTGGCTAGAGGCATCACTTGATCAAACCATGCTAGCCTGGAAGGAATCCATGGCTTTTCATCTTCTGTGGAAACAAAAGCAGAACCTCTTTCCAAAGCAAAGTATCCTTAGACCCAATTTTTTAAGTCAAGATATATTTATGTTGGTTTAGCTTAGCAGCACTCACAATTAAATATCCCTCTGCAGTTAGCTCATTAACCTTCAAAAATTCAAAGAAAACACAATAATATAGTTCTGTGTGATTAATCTGAACTGGTTAGCTTGGAAATGAAAGTGCAACCTCCAGGTGCAATATATAACCTTCAGAGGTCTTTCCTTAATGATATACTGTTGTCATCAATGCTATACTCTCGGAGTTTTCTCATACTTCCCCAATAGTGCCAGCTACTGAGGAGAAAAAGCAGGAGTATATATGGGTATACTTTTATATTCAAACCCAGATCACCAAGTCTCATGGCCAACATATAATGAAAAATATATCTAGTCCAACCTCAGGGGGCTAACAGTTACAACACTGTTCAAAATTTGAAGTTTAAGGTCTGCACTGAGACCCTTAGTGAGCAATTTGTGTGATCCCCTATAAAAATAAAAAACAAAGTAATACATTTTCAGAGAAGAGGATAGGCCATTTTATTAGCTTTATCATCCAAAGAGGGAGGAGAGATGAGATCAAAGGAAAGCAAAACCAAGCAGGACAAGGATTAATCCTGCAACTCCATCTCCAGCATCAGGAGAACTTGATATATGACATTGCATACACAGTCTTTTGTATGGCAGTCTTTCACAGCCCTGCCCATAGGTTTGCTCATTTAACATTAAGTTTTAGGCTTACTGGTTGCTAGAAAATCCATGTTCTGCCATAATCCATATCTCTATTTTGGTATATTTTGACTTAGTCTTCACCCTTACAGCTTCATAAATGGCCTGCATGGGGATGATACCTTGCAGAGAATCTGACTCTGCACACATTGCCTAGCCTCAAGTTTTTGTATTTTTCTCTGTGAACTTGGGAAACCTCCAAGACAGTATATCACTATTATCATATTAAATTTTTAAAGTCTATGATTGCCACTGCCAGACTGACACAAAATATCCAGAAATACTTTACTTTCAGAGAAACAATAATACTTTTAATATTTAAGACTTTTCATCTTCCAACTCTTTCACTGAAAATACTCAAGGGTGAATGAAATTCTTTGGCGTTCATATTTTCTGTTGATGAGAGACAAGGTGTTCAGGAATAGTAGACTTCCTGTATATACAGCTGTGAATTTCATCCCTAAATCAAGATCTTGACTTACCGAGCTGATTCTCCCTTACTCTAAATTCATCATTCTACACTTCATTCATCTACATGTTGCAGAATCTTAGAGTCACTATACTTTTGATTCCTAAATTTGTAATTATCTATGTTCTTTCCTTAAAATTACACATTTGTTTGAAAGAGATGGACAATTTGATTCCAACTACCTAAATGGTATAGAACTCATAACGTGATAGGCTGTCAGGTCAACCTTAGTATGCTATTAGTCCTTCCAATCCTATGAAATCATCCCTAAATAATTATTGCTTCTGTTTAGTCTCAATTAAAATAAGCATCAATATAACTCTTGTAACAGAAAACAAACTGGGTTTTAAAACTCGGTGTGTGAGTATGTGTGTGTGTCTTTGTGTCTTTATACTGGCACATACATTCCATTGAGCACATAAGTATCCAAGGTCAAATTTGCAGGGTGTGTTATCTACTTCAACTTTTTTATGTGTTTAAGGGATCAAACTTATCTCATCAGGTGTTGGTGAGGGTTTCTGTCTTGCCCAGTTCCTGTAATAGCTAAGTCACAAAGAAATCACACAGAGGTCTACATTAACTATAAACTGATTGGCTCATTAGCTCAGGCTTCTTATTAACTCTTATAACTTATATTAGCCCATCATTCTTATCTGTGGTTAGCCACATGGCTCAGTACCTTTTTCAGTAAGGCAATCACATCTTCCTTCTTCTGTGGCAGGCTCACATCCGCAGAGGAATGGGCTTCCTTCTTCCCAGAATTCTTCTGTTCTCATTGACCTGCCTCTACTTCCTGTCTGGTTGCCCTGCCTATACTTCCTGCCTGGCTACTGTCCAATCAGCGTTTATTTAAAATATAATTGACAGAATATAGACGACTTTCCCACATCAATCAGGCTTGCAAGGAAAAAGCTTCCACCTACTGAACTCAGGACCTGGATTTTAATTTACATCTATAAATTAAACAGACAATAAGAGCAAACTAAAATCTTCTGAGCAATTGGTTAAAATATGAAACATAGAGAAGTGTGAGGTGAAGCTAGTAGTCTTTTGATATAGACTTACTTGACCCAGAGGTTGATATTCAATGAGCCAGTACTACAAGTGCAGGAGGTAAATTTTTGTATCATGAATACACACACACACACACACACACACACACACACACACACACACACACATCTATCTATACCCAAACCATAACTGGAGTAATAAGCAAGTAGACTGAATGACCCCAGGGTGGTATAGGCTTTTAAGGTTATACCCAGATTCTTTCCAATGTAGTCAGTTCTTCTCTTATACTTGTATGTGAAATTGAAAAGACACAATATGTTTACACTTTTGGCTTTATTATATATTTTTCATATTTAACGTTGTTTGAATGTCCATTTCATATAAGTTTTTATACTCATTTCTTTGGCAACAAAAGATGAATGACCTTATGCTATTCTTTCAGTTATTTAACTGAGAGTATTTGTATCTTGTTTTCCAATTATTATATAGAACATGTATGTTATGTACTCTTCAATAGAGGACTGTGCAGGATAGACAAACTTACCATAGTGAAACTCTTAGGTCCCCATTGTCCTGTATGGTGGGTGTTGTTCACATGTAGTATAGAATAATTCACAATGACCAGAGCAACTAAACCACTTAATTGTTTACTTTATTTTACTATAAACAATTTGAATCTAAAATAATTCAGATATCTAATAACCATTACATTGGAAAAACTAGTCTTAGAATTCCTAACACGCCCCTCTGTTCATTCTTCCACCTTTTCCTCCAAAGACAAAGAAAAGACTTATGCACTAATTCTTGACTGTCAATAGCTGCCTTGTTTAAAATGTGATTTGTCTGATTAGTAAATTCCTTCTCTCACTTGAAATATGCATGGCAACCAAGTCTCTTAACACATTGGGAACAAAAAGTCTTTCAGAAACATTACATATCCAACCATAAATCTTCTGCTGTAAAAGTGAGAAGGAAAGATTCTTTAAGTTCTCTTGCCTCTTTTAATTCTGAGTTTTTCTTTATCTGTGGAACTTGCAAAACCACTTCAATATCTGCCTAATTCTAAATGCCTAGTTGGAAACACAGCATGGATCAACAACACAGAGCACATTGCTAATGAGCATATGGTTCATTTCATACATCCGGGGCACTTTTAGGATGAGAATAACCATGTTCTTAGTGCCATAAGAGCTGACTTTACCTACACAAGCCCAGATATCAGTGGAATTATTGAAAACAGAAATGTACCATGAGGAGCAGAAGATAAATGGCATTTAATAGACATTTCCACTTTCTAAATTAGTACATTGATGTGTACTTAGGCACAAGAAACTCTGAATGCATATAAATGAAAATGGAAATGGCAGTTTTATCTAAATTATACCATTTCTAATGTTCTTTTCAACAAATTCACCTATGTCATGATAACTAAATTATAAATCTGAATATATTTTGTATGTGTAATAAGCAGTCATAAAATAAGATAACAAATGCATGTACCCATGTTCTGTCGTCTTTGGTAGACTCCTTCCATGTGTGCTCTGATTTCAAACAAGGGTTTTTTAGACCTGTAGTAAGAAGGCACGGGTGGGCCGCAGTCCCGGCCACCCGGCTCCTGCCACCTGGCTAGCTTATACCTGAAATAATTACACAGAAACTGTATTCATTTAAATACTGCCTGGACCATTATCTCCAGCCCCTTATTGGCTAACTCTCACATATTAATTTAACCCATCTCCATTAATGTTTATCTCCACTTGACTGTGGCTTATCGTCATGAGTCTAACCAGCGTCCATCTCGGGGTGGAAAACCAGGGTGTCTGCCTGTCTGTCCTTCTTCCCAGAATTCTGTTCTCTTTTCCCCACTTATCTAAGTCCTGCCCTATCAAAAGGCCAAGGCAATTTTCTTTATTCACCAATGAAAGCAACACAAATAAGAAGAACCTCCTACACCATACACCCAAAACTAAATGAGGTACAGATAGATGTTCAGTGTATGGCTGAAGTTAACCTTTGATTTGGGGATAATACTGAAGTAAAAATGTCTGTCATTTCATGTTAATACTTCACAGATTTTCTAGCATTTAAAATCTTTACCCCAGTTGATAGTCTAGCAACTCCATGAATCTTGAATAGTTTCTGATCATTCATCTTAAATACAGTTTTACTTTGCTGTGCCCTAGACTCATCATTCTTTACAGTATGTTAAGCTGCTTAGCCATCTGCTATTCTTCATCTCATATGCATGATCATTTCCCTCTTTTACATGAACAATTAAAAGAGGTCCAGAAGCCAAAAAAGTTTGATTGAGTGGATGAGGACAAGGGAAAATACAAGGAACTGAGGATTTTGCATAATGCTATCATCTAGGATATTAACAAATCCCTCAGGTATTGCATTAAATTAATATATGCAGAAGGACTGCCAAAGACCTGCTATATTCTAGGTATCAGTTCTGTGTTAGTAAGTAAAGAAGGCAAAGTCTTCGACTCAACATTTAGTGATGACTAAGCCATTTTTCAATGTTACTTCTCTGTTATTTGAAGGGATTGGAATGCTACCAGATGTCCTTCTTAGATACAAATAGCTAGAGCTAAAATTATTTTCTATTGACTCAAAAACAGAAGAATGTACCCATATTTGCCTTAAACAAATGAATGAACAAAGAAGAATGTTTTGGATGGAGGAGGAAGATTTATGAAAATTGCTTCAATACGTTATTCTTGCTATGACAGTCTAAAAGTAAAATGTCAATCATATTTTTATATCAGCATAATTCCTGAAACTCCAATCCTTATTGATCTTTGAAAACAATGGAAAGTATAATCACTTATTATCTGGCACTTGGCTAGAAAAACAACAAATAATATATAGGAATGGAACAAATGATTTGTGTTTGTTCAGCTGCCCAAGTAGTCTGGAATGTAAGGTCACATACTTCAGTTATACATATAGAAGCCTAAAACTCTGTTTAGCATTTTTTTTGTACACTTAGCTGAAGCTCAAATTTGAGCAAAGAAGGACATGGAGGACTACAGTCTCTCACATACAACATCACACAGTTTATTCTCATGTTTTAAGAAACTTTAAGTACACAACCATGAAATTTAAAAAGGATAATGAAGATTTTTTCATGTTTTATCCATAGTTAACAGATGCTATTTTTATGCAACACTGAAAGCATTAGGAGACCAAGCACGTACACAGACTATGGGAAGTAAAACTTGGTGTGAAGATAAGGGACTTTATTATGGGATTTTGCCTCAAAAGCTGCTGTTTCATAATAGACATAATGTTGGGAGGTTTATGGTCAAAATAAGATCTTTAGGGCATTTGCCTCTTCTGGATGCTGTATTTTCTTTAGATGCCTTATAAGAAACTCTTCACTGAATATCTAGTTAATGTCTTCCAAAGCCTTTAGAGGTGTTGTATGGTCCTTTATCCACCTTTGCTAAGACCAGACTGTGTCTATGAAGAGAGCAAGACAAGCCAGGTTTACTCAGATTACACATTAATGCTGGTGAGGTGGAACAATGAGGAAAAGTTGGCAGCACTAACTTTTAAGTTTATTATGCAAAACTTACAAAAGAGATCTCATACTGCCCTCTAAACGGCAATGATTTCTGATCTGAAATTATATGCAATCAATTCGGAAAACTGATTTTATTATTACCATCTGTTCCTGGAGTGTATCAGAAACTGCTTCTTTGACTTACATTGAGTGATTTCAAATCATTCCAGATGAGCTAATGTATTTCTTTCCACCATAGAAAGCAGAGGGGGTAAAAGCATTATGAATAATAATTTTGATGTCATAGAATTAAATAATGTGAACAATGTCAGGATGACAATTAAGAACATTTAAATTCAAAGGAAAGCAAATACTTCTGAAGAGGCGCTCTAACTGCAGAAAGGCAGCAAAATAATAAAGAACTTTAGGGTTTGAAGTTACTCATACATTTTAGAGAATTTCAAATGTAATTTTTTTCATTTTGCATTTTTCTTTACAACCAACTCCACAAACACTTTTGGGGTCCCTATAGTTGAACTCTAAAGATGAGACTGTGTTTTTTGAAATTATTTTCATAGTAAAAATGGCTATTATGTTATATTTTGAAAATGTATTAACCATATGAGATTGTCTGACAGACAATGCATTAAACTTTGGAGGTTAGAAGCCACAGTATAAGAGATTATATAGACTCCTTGGAGTTTCACAATCCTTAAAGAAAAAAATGATTTAATTTTAAAATGGCAATCTAATTGTTCATTTTCTTAATTATAAATATGATGTTAATTTATGTCCTAGTTTTCTTTTCTTTTTGTTTTTTCTTCTGCTGCCCCCACCCTACCCCCACCCCACCTCACCACAAGGTCACCCTGGTCTACAAAGCAAGTTCCAGGCTAGCCTGACTAGGGATTTCTTTGTTTTTTCCCTTTTATTAAACATAGATTCTTGTCCTATACAACATAATCCAAATACAGCTTCACCTCCCTCCACTCCTAGCTTCTCCCCACAGCACCTGTATGGATCCACTCCCTTTTTGTTTCTCATTTAAAAAGAACAGGCCTCAGCACAATCCCTAGCTTCAAACTCTACTATAGAGCTACAGTACTGAAAACAGCCTGGTATTGGCATAAAAGCAGACAGGAGAACCAATGGAACCAAATCAAAGACCTGTATATTAATCCACACACTTTCGAACACCTGATTTTTGACAAAGAGGCAAAAAATATCATATGGAAAAAATAAAGCATATTTACCAAATGGTGCTGGCATAACTGAATAGCAACATGTAGAAGAATGAAAATAGATCCATATCTATCTCCATACACAAAAGTCAAGTCCAAATGGATTTAAGATCTCAACATAAAGCCAGCCACACTGAACCTCATAGTAGAGAAAGTGGAAAGTACACTTGAATGCATTGGCACAGGAGACCACTTCCTAAATATAACCCCAGTAGCACAGACATTGGAAGAAACAATTAATAAATGGGACCTCCTAAAACTGAAAAGCTTCTATAAAGCAAAGGACACAGTCAACATGATTAAACAACAGCCTACAGAATGGGAAAAGATCTTCAGCAACACCACATTAGACAGAAGTCTGATCTCCAAAATATACAAGAAACTCAAGACATTGGTCATCAAAAGAAGAAATAATCCAATAAAACATAATGGAGTACAGACCTAAGCAAAGAACTCTCAACAGAAGAATCTAAAATGGCTGAAAAACACTTAGGGAAATGCTCAACATCCTTAGTCATCAAATAGAAATGCAAATCAAAACAACTCCATCTTACACCTGTAAGAATGGCCAAAATCAAAAACATTGATGACAACTTATGCTGGAGAGGTTGTGGGATAAAGGGAACATTTCTGCATTGCTGGTGGGAGTGCAAGCTGGTGTTGCCCTTTTGGATATCAGTGTGATGATTTCTCAGAAAATTAGGAAACAACCTTCCTCAAGACCCTGTAATACCACTTTTGGGTATATATCTGAAGGCTGCTCAATCGTGCTACAAGGACATGTGCTCAACTATGTTCATAGCAGCATTGTTTGTTATAGCCAGAACCTGGAAATAACCTAAATGCCCCTCTACCAAAGACTGGATAAGGAAAATGTGGTACATTTACACAATGGAGTACTACACAGCAGAAAAAAAAATGACATCTTAAAATTTGCAGGCAAATGGATGGAGCTGCAAAACATTATTTTGAGTGAGGTAACCCAGACACAAAAAGACAATTATCATATGTACTCACTCATAGGTGGTTTTTAAGCATAAAGCAAAAAAAAAAAAAAAAAACAACAAAAACAAAAAAAACAAAAAAAAAACAGCCTACAAATCACAATCCCAGAGAACCTAGACAACAATGAGAAAGGTCTCTAAGAGTGGCATTCATGGATCTAATCTACATGGGAAGTAGAAAAAGACAAGAGTTCCTGATTAAATTTGGAGCATGGGGACCTTGGGAGATGGTTGAAGGGGAGGGGAAAGGCAGGGAAGGGAGCATAGAAAAACATAGAGCTCAATAAAAAATAAGAACATGCCTCTAAGAAAAACAAGAAACATAACAAAATAAAATATAGTGAGATAAAACAAAAACCATCAAATTGAAGTTGGACAAGACAAACCAACAGAAATAAAAAGAGAAAAAAAAAAGAAAATAAAAGAGAAGGCTTAAGAATCAGAGGTCTACTTTTTTACACCTTTAGGAGTCCCATAAAGGTATTAAGCTGAAAACTATAGTATATATGCAGAGGAGCTATCTGGTGTAAACCTCTGTAGGCCCTGTGATTACTGCTTCAGTCTGTATGAATTCATACAAGTTTTGATCATGTTGATTTAGAGGGCCTTGTTTTCTGATGTCCACCATCAGCTTTTGTTCTTACATTCTTCCTGCTTCCTCTTCCATGGCTTCCCTAAGCTCTGAAGAGAGAGATTTTGTGGAGACATTCCATTTTGAGCTGTGTGTTCCAAGGTTTCTCTCTCTGTGTATGATGCTTGGCTGTGGGTCTCTGTATTTGTTTTCACCTGTTGCAGGAGGAATTCTTTCTGAATATGGCATTGTTCTACATATAGAGCAAAATATCATTAAGAGTAATTTATTGCTACTATTTTCTTTGTCCAGTAGTATTAGGTTTTACCCTAGATCTCTAGTTCTTGGTCATCCAAGAAGTGTCTGGTATGGGTTCCATCTTATGGGGTGGAACCTAAATCAAATTAGACATTAGTTTGCTACTCCTACAAGGTTTATGTCACCATTGTCCTAGCATATTTTGCAGGTAGAAGAGAGTATAGACCAAAGGTTTTGTGTTTCAGTTGTTATTTACATTTAAGTAGCCTGCAAAGTACCTTTTCATGTCCTAGTTTTCATAAAGCTAAAAAACATTATGTGAATAGTAACTGTCCATAAAGTTTACTGATATTTGTATGTATGTATTTAATTTCTTACAGCCATGTGAAACTATGTGTTTATGTATATCTCAAAAATAAAACCTATATTTCAAGAAGCTACATGTCTAATTTTGATTCTAGAAACAGAGCCTTAAATTTCTAAATAAACTTCATACTTTTTACAGATGATTAATATTGATTTGGTCTTCATCTGGCCATGGGGTAGGGGGCTCTGACAAATAGTTTTTCTTAATCTGGAGAATGTTTATCTTCCAGGCAAAAGAAATGGTGACGTACAATTAATAAAAGCTCAGTGTCAGAAATTAGGGTTTAACCTGAAGATCTGAATTGCAAAACAACCAGTCACTGGCTTTTACCCAGGCCTCAGTCTGAAATGGCAATCCTGACTCCAGGAATCTCAGAATGAGATTCTGTGTTGAGAGCTATTTCCTTCCATTTTATGGGTTTTTTTTAATTGTTTTTTTTTTGTGTGTGTGTGTGTATTTTTTTGTTTTTTTTTGTTTTTTTAGGGGTGCAATGAACTTTATTGATGGCATTCAAGAGAGAGTAGGGCTCCCTAAGCCCATCCTGCTATCTTATCTGGGGGTCTGGGATGGAAAACGTGAGGGAGATGCTCAGTGTCAAGGGTTGAGTTAGGACAGGGACTTCTCAGCAGCCAAGGGCCTCTCTCTTGCTGTGTCCTTGCTGGGATGGGCGGTCCAGGGTGGGCTTCTTACTCCTTGGAGGCCATGTAGGCCATGAGGTCCACTACTCTGTTGCTGTAGCTGAATTCATTGTTGTACCAGGAAATGAGCTTTACAAAGTTGTCATTGAGAGCAATGCCAGCCCCAGCACCGAAGGAGGAACAGTGGGAGTCACTGTTAAAGTCACAGGAGACAACCTGGTCCTCAGTGTAGCCCAGGATACCCTTTAGTGGGCCCTCAGATACCTGCTTCACCATCTTCTTGATGTCATCATACTTGGCAGCTTTCTCTATGCGGCATGTCAAATCCACGACCGACACATTGGGGGTAGGAACAGGGAAGGCCATGCCCATGAGCTTCCTGTTCAGCTCTGGGATGACTTTGCCCACAGCCTTGGCAGTGCCAGTGGATGCAGGGATGATGTTCTGGGCAGTACCATGGCCATCTCGCCACAGCTTCCCAGAGGGACCATCCACAGTCTTCTGGGTGGCTGTGATGGCATGGACTGTGGTCGTGAGTCCTTCCATGATGCCAAAGTTGTCATGGATGACCTTGGCCAAGGGAGGTAAAAAGTTGGTGGTACAGGAAGCATTGCTGACAATCTTGAGGGAATTGTCATACTTGTCAGGGTTCATGCCCATCACAAACATGGGGGCATCCTCAGAAGGAGCAGAGATGATGACCCTTTTGGCCCCACCCTTCAAGTGGGCCCCACCCTTCTCCATGGTGGTGTAGACACTCGTCGACTCCACAACATACTTGGCAAGCCGGCATCACCCCATTTGATGTTGGCAGGATCTCACTCCTGGAAGATGGTGATGACCTTCCTGTTGATGACAAGCTTCCCATTCTCAGCCTTAACTGTGCCTTTGAACTTGCCAGGGGTGGAGTAATACTGGAACATGTAGACCATATAGTTGAGGTCGATGAAAGGGTCATTGATGGCAACAACGTCCACTTTGCCAGAAGTGAAGGCAGCCCTGGTAACCAGGCATCCAATACAGCCAAATCCGTTCACTCCAACCTTCACCATCGTGTCTCTGGAATGAGGCTGGCACTGCACGAAAAGAAGCGGCTGTCTTTAGAACAGGGCAGAGCAGAGAGCCTTTCCTTCCATTTTATAATCCTCTCTAAGGCATGCACCACTGGGATTAAAATGCATGCACAGCCCAGTTTCTATGGCAACTAATGTTGCTACTGGGATTAAAGGTATGTGTCTTTATGGCTATGGGGATTAAAGGTGTGTGTTACCATAACTTGGTCTGTAAGGCTGACCAGTGGAACTGTTTTACTCTCAGCTCTTCATGCAGTCTTTATTTATTAAAATACAATTGAAATGCCACTATATTTCCCCTTTTTGTCTAAAATCATAAGGAATACTATAACTAAAATAAGAAAACTATATCCAATAAGTACAATGACTATATGTAATATATAGGCAATAAATATATCAACAATGCCTAGCCCATTTGCATTTGATAACTTCAGAGAAAATATTTCATATCTATCCTATCTTGTTGAGTCCAAAATCTTTTACCTAATTTACTTTGTATCATAACTTACTTTCTGTGTCTCGTAAACTCAACCGTCTAGTCTTCAACTCCCTCAGAGACCCAAGAAGGAAATAATATTAACTGAGTAAGCATGTTGGACCCTAAAGCCCACTTACCAAGGAGGGGTCACCCCAAGAGACCACTCTCACACCACAGTTGTTGCAAAAGCAAGAGGAAATTTATTGACTGGCATGTCTGGGTCCCTCAGCCTTGGGAGAAGGACCCCAAATGGTTGTTATAGGCTCCTTTTAAAACAAAAAACCACAGAGGCAAAAGGGGGAGCCCAGAAGTTGTTTGTCAACTCCTGTGATTGGCTTGCTTAAGGATCAGCTACCTATAATTGGTCAGGGGCCATGGCGGGACAGGCAGTTACTGGATCAGGTGAATAAAAGAGGAACATCTGAAGTTTGTTTGGCCTTTGGTTATGATGAATTCAGTTTCTGAGGAACCTAGGGCTTTAGGGCTCACTGCCTATGGCCTTATAAATCAAAACTGTGAATTGTGAGGAACAACAATGGGAAAGGTAACACAATGGAGTAAAAGAGGAACATCTGCAGGTCGTTTGGCCCCAGTTCCAGGAACTGGGCCTGTTCTAAGAAAACCCACAGAGGGATGGAAAGCACCCAACGTTCCAGTATACGCGTGGGTGATTATCAGGTTCCTGGCTCCCAGTGGGGCAGTAATGCTGAGGTGCCCCAGAGTCTTTCAAGCAGGAAGTACAAGCAAACGACTTCCCAAAAATGTAATGACAGAAACAGCCGACTGCCTGGATAGTGACCCAAAGTTCTTCTGCAACATTGAAACATCCATCTTCGGCCTACAGGTCTGGCATATTCAACAGAATTTTCTGTGAAACAGAATATTTAGTGTCCTGCTTGTTTAATTAGGACAGCATAATGTCAACAGTTGAGGCAGGGGCATTTCTTGCCTAGTGGCTTACTTTTGTCAAAATAAACTCCATGTGGAGTTTCTTTGATGCCTGTTATCTTCTCTGAAGCAGACTGGTGCTGCCAGGAGCAGACTTGAATCATTTTCATAAAAAGAAAAATCTAGGTTATTAAAAACATCTTAAATGCCATATTCTATAGCTGTCTGAAGTGTTTGAAGATGACCTATGTATCTAAAATATATATTTGTACCAGGCGGTGGTGGCACACGCCTTTAATCCCAGCACTTGGGAGGCAGAGGCAGGAGGATCTCTGTGAGTTCGAGGCCAGCCTGGTCTACAAGAGCTAGCTCCAGGACAGGTTCCAAAGCTACAGAGAAACGCTGTCACAAAAATACAAATATATATATATTTGTTTGAACTTAAAAACATACCTCATGTGACTACAAGTTTGATTATACTAGGTGATTAACTACTAACCTATTTTTTTTATTATCTTAAATAGTTGATAATAATATTTTTCAAGACTAGAGATTTTCATTACATTGTTAAATGAGCTGTATAGGTATAAATACTTGGAACAAGATTAGAAATGTATGTATAGTATGTTTTAGAAAAATTAATCTCAAATTTATATCAATGTACAAAATTTATATATAATATGCAAAAGTAAAACTAATAGTTGCTTTTAAAAAGTTGATTCAATAATCTACATTTTTTATCTTATCTATATCCTCTCATTTTTTCAGATTAGATTCAATAATCTACCTTTCTATTTTATCATATTTATATCCCCCATTTTCTTTTTCTTTCTTTTTTCCCTTTTCTTCCTCTCTCTCTCTTTCTGTATTTCTTTTTTTTTGTTTCCAATAGCTATGGAGCCCATCCTGAAATGCGTTCTGTAGACCAGGCTGACCTTGAACTCACAAAGATCTGCCTGCTTCTGCCTCCCAAACTCTAGGATTAAAGGCATGTGTCACCACCGCCTGACCTTGTAGGAGGAGACCGCTTATTCATTCCCCTCACGACCTTTTATTTATTATTTTTTCAAAGGAAGAACCTTGAATCTATTTTCTTTTTTAGCGTTTTTCCTGACTATTATCCATAACAACTTGTAACTAACACATTAAGCAAAAACAGACATCCATAATCCATATTTTGGGTAATGTGGACATAGTTTTCTAGGCTAATTCCTGCTGATTTGGGGCATTGACAATCTTATGGGGACCCAAAGAAAATTTAGGATTATGGCCAACTCCTGACTGGGGCATTCTGTGAGGCTGGATCATTTCAGTCAGCAGTCTTGAAGCTGTTCTGGATGCAGAACTCAGAGGAAACTGCAACAAATGTACTATGAAACCTTGAGTCATCTTGGCCATCTGTTTCCACTCAAGATTTTTCTGGGGATCTTCCTTAATAAAACCTTATTTTTCTTAACACAGAATTAGTACTGCCTCTAACTTCCTTTGAAAACAAAGGCAAAATCTCTTCTCCAAAGTAACAGATCTCTTGACTTAAAGTTTGCAGGCAAGGCATTTTCAAAATATATATGTCGAATTATTCTAGCAACATTAATAATCAAATGCCTTTTAGCAGCTGTTGCTTCTTCCTCAGCAGTCAAACAATTCAAAAGGAGCACAATAACACACAGTATCCAGATTATCTGGGTATTTTCCATCTTTACATGGAAGCTAAGCTGGGACAAATGGGAACTGGGAACGTTAAGTTTTCTCGGAAACCCAGGTAGCTGGGTTTGGGTTCTGATTCCTAGAGCTGGAACTCCAACCCCAGCCCTAGCCTGAGCTGGTGGCTAAAAAGCCTCAGGCAAATGGGTTTTTCTTAAATTCATGACACAGAAAGTTAGGCACCAAATGAAGCACTATTAATAAAAGCCCCAAGTCAGAAATTGGGGTTTGACCTGAAGATCTGAAATGCTAAACAGCCAGCCACTGGTTCTTTCTTACCTCGACCTCATTCTGAAATGGTGATCCTGACTCCAGGAATCTCAGAATGAGATTCTGTGTTCAGAGTTGTTTCCTCCCATTTATATTATTCTCTATGGCTGGGATTAAAGGTATACACCTCCATGATTAAAGACATGCACTGCACAGTTTCTATGGCAACTAATGTGGCTACTGGGATTAAAGATTTGTGCCATTATGGCTACTGGGATTAAGGGTATGTGTTAGAGTCTATAAGGCTGACAAGTGGGACTGTTTTACTCTCAGCTCTTCAGGCAGTCCTTATTTGTTAAAATACAATTGAAATGCTACTACAAAATGGCATTTTTTTATCTCTATCCCCCAAAAGAAAATGCAAGCACATAGAATGGTCACATAGTTTACACTAGCCAATATACTCCCGTGTATTTTTATTTATTTACAGCTAGTATCTACTTTTGTGTGATCACCTTTTATATGAAGAATAACAATATATATTCACCACTTGAAGACATACAAGACAATAGACATGATTGGATTTTGGCCTAATCCTACTGTGGAGCATTTTATAAATAAAAGACAAAACATATGATAGTGAACAAGACAGGGTATAAAAAAATTATGCTTCCCCGTTAATATTAGTGGAGCCTTATCTGTAACAATCTGTGTTATAGCTTTTAGTTGTCCAAATTGCTATTTGTCATGTGGAAGGAGCATAGGGGCAGATCCATGGGAGTGAGAAAGCGAGGACAGCAAATGATCTGTTAGAAGGTGAAGGGATCAGTGGTAAACCAAGGACTGAAAGAAGTGGGAAAAGGACATATTTAAAAACCTTCACGATGGGTTTTATTTCACTAATTTCTATAGTCGTAGGCTTTCTTGGGGGGAAACTAGAAGAAACTGTATGCCTCAGAAACAGCCACGGCTGAGGTCTTGTGAAAGAGCTCCACCCACTTTTTCAGGATGCTTAGCAAAACAAGCTCTAATATCATGTATTTAAAGCACATGGCTGTAGATCTCTTCTCTCCACAGGCCGACCCAGCACACTAACAGCTCTGGGTACACTGTGTGGGAGACTCGGCTCAGGAAGAAAAGCCATGGCCCTCCTTTCTGGTCTCCCTCTCTCAGCCTTTTGCATGTAAGTGTCACACTGCCTGCTTTGAGGCCTTTTCACTATAGTCTGAGCTATCAAGAAACAAATCCAAACCCTCATGTATCTTCTGAAGAATGCTGATTGCACGAGTTCAAATGTAGAAGCTATTTTCTCTACTTTTGCAGTCACTCAAACCTTAAATTTCAAAGTAAAAAATAAATCATTAAAATATTTAGTTTGTTATCTAATAATCTATATAACCAATTTTGTTTATGATACAATTCATAGAAATTCAGGCTTGAAAAAATGTGTAGCAATAGGAAAGTGAAATGCAGAGGATTCTTGGTAGATGGCTGTTGGGTGGTGTGCCACTGTCTGGAGGACTGCAGCGTTATAGCACTTCTAATGGGATCAGTAAGATATCCCTCCTGTAAGCTAAAGAAGGGAAATAGACTGCTTGCTGACTGGACGTGTAGTGATCCAATAATGAGCAAGCAAGTTTCGAGGAAGTATTGATGTTCATCTTACATCACCCACATTACATCATCAGGACCACAATCAGGACATCACCTGTGCTACCACTTGCTCATGCAGCTTCAGCCAATTGATCGACAGTTCTTTGTCCTCCAAAGAAATTGTTTCTTATAACCAAGACTGAAGATAGTTTTAAACTATCAAACCATGTTATTTTTATGTTCTTACAGTCACCATAATTGCTTTGTTTAAAATTTAACTGGTCTTCTTCCTCAGATAATTAGTACGCCATTAATTAACATAACAATTCATTTATATAAGATCGGGTTGATGGGGGTTGGGATGTGTTTTGGGATTCTCTGTACCTAGATTTTTCTCCTGTTCCACCATTTGTCAGCTAACTAATGACTTCTTGGGGATTATATTTAAAATTCTACTATTTTATTGTTGCCCTATAAATATGAAGATATAAAAGACAGCCTCAAAACAATAGCCAAACAGGTAGCAACAGAGTAATACAGTCCAACTAGTAGATGGCTTGACATATGTATTTGCTAATTTTTTAAGTTATTTTTTTTCATTGCTGTGACCAAATATTGACAAGAAGCAACTTAAGTAAGAAAGGGTTCATGTTGGTTCATGGTTTAAAGGGATTACAATGTGCCCCATTGGGGAAAGTGTGACAGCAGGAACAGTAGGCAGCTGCTCACTGGAATCATCAGTAAAGCCAGGCTCAAAGTCCACTCCAGTACCTTCTCCAGCAAGGTTCCACCTCCAAATAACAACCTCCCCAAAGGGCATCACTATCAGGTACCAGTATTCAGGGAGAGGAGGCTGTGGGGAACGTGTCCCATCCAAAGCATGGTGCTTACACTGTATTAGAGTTCTGATAAACTGAAAATGCTTTAGCTAATTCTCAAGAACACTCTTGGGACAAAAGACACCAGCATAGCATAACTGAGACAATCTTCACGTGACAAATGCAATGACAGCTGCTTTTGTTGTTGAACTTCGTGAAACCACAAGAAAATAAAAAATAAAATTATCTGTTAAGCTTTGTACTAAGAACAACACATTTGTTTTACATTTTGATGAGAGAAAAAATTAATTCTATGGTACCTAGGAGAACTGGAATAGAATTTTTTTTTAAATAGAAGAGGTAAATGGAAACTAAAGAACTTAACTTTAGAAGGAATTCTGAGACAGAGAAAAATAGAAAAAGAATACAGGGCATAGCTAAGAAATATGAGTCATTTTTTAAATCAAATATTAAAACATGATCTGTGAATTATAATAGCAAAGACTCGCCTAAATTTTTAGGACTTTTTCAAGCTGCTCTAAAATTAAGAACGTGTGATTTTTCTTATTGTGTTTTCTTTTCAAGTTATTAATAATGCTAAATCATTTATTACTGTTTCCAATATCAAAATCTGTCACTTAAAATAAGTTGTCCAAATAAAGGGTCCTATTATTTCATATTTATCAAGATGATGGCAGTTATTATTTTGGGACCCCATACATGGTCTCCTGTTCACTGTTCTATTAACTACATATATTAAAATGTAGTAATAAGAATAATTTGGCTTTCATTTAAATTAAATGGACTCCAGCTTAATATAAGATGTGTGATGTGATGTTCCTTTGCGGACTGCAGCAACACTCACTGGTTATTAGTTTGCAATGGGTCTTGGGCACCTGTGTATTAAGGATGAGATCCCTGAAATCCATAGAGATAAACTGTCCTTCCTAGTTTCTAAGAAGGAAAAGAGAAGGCAGCAATGAGTGATTAATAAGTTACAAAAGTGAATCAAAGACAAAGCTGAGAGTTGAAAAGAGCTGTGTTAGTTTCCTCCACATAATCAGCTTTCATGAAAATAAAAGCTTCTTCCATGCAAATATGGGTGGTGGACATCACAGGTGATTGGAAATGAGCTTCACGGCATGGCTCCGAGCAGAATTAGAAGAAACATAGATTTTTCTCCATAAATGTGGAAAACATTTGACTAATCTCTGATTGCTATTTTGCCCCCATGGTCTTGCCTATTATTAGGATTCCTGGCAAATCAAATTCTTTCATTTGCAAGGGTTATAATCATATGAATTACAGGTTTCATTTAGACTCATCTCACCTTTCCCAGTAGGAAGCATCCTTCCATCATTTCGCAGACAAAAATAACATTTGCCAATATGAATGGGGAATCAAGATTCCAATTATGCAGCCGAACTCTGTTATTCATGGAAGTCTGAGGACCATGTACCTTGCCCAAAATTGTACCATGATAAGAAAAAAATCACTGTGAATGTTTGATTTCTAGACTGTCCTTTTGGGTAATCTGTATGCTGAAAGTTATCAGGACCTGTTACAAACCTGTTATCAGAAGATGCACATTTGTCTCCCTAGGCTCTTCATCTTTACATGAACTTAACGTTTTTGAATAGTATTAAAACTTGAAAACAGACTGTGGACTGTTTAGTAAGTTTCTTTCTTTCTTTTGGATATGTATCTTTCTGTCCTGTATGCTCAGTGCTTACATAAGAGGATCAGTGAACAGACTTGTGATCCTACCAGGAAGTGAGCATGGGATAGGAATGCCACATCTGGACACTTGTGGGTCAGACGTTTTCAGCAGTCTGGAGGATTCAGGTAAGAAGAAGAGTAAGTGAGCACCGACCCGCAGAACATGACTCAGCCCCATCCTTACAGGAAAGGCACACGTGTGTGTAACTTCTCTCAGTTCCTGTAAGTTAGACAGAGTGCATGCACCATCCCCTCAAAAGTCTTCCCAAGCACTTTCCGGTGCCAACCTGAAAATGGTCAGGGACTCCAATAACTGTTCTCTCTTTGATAACTATAACATTGGAGGAAATAACTATAGGTAGAAGAAAGTAATGCTTTGGATGCTCATAGTGGACTCTAAAATAAGCATATCTCATCTATCTAATTATTTATTCCTCAGATTATTGTATAAAGAGGATATGTTAATTAATCAATTCATACATCAGGAGAGGGAAGTGTGAGAAATTAACTAATATCCCATGGTCACAAAATCAGTATGTGGCTGAAATTAGGATTAAAATAATTTAAATTCAGAACCAGTATTTGTAAATACTATTGAACCTACAGTATGTATCTTTCAAAAGTGAAGTCCCTCTACTACTGTACATTAATCCAAGCATGCAAAATTCTAGCTTGTATGTTTAGTAAATGCTAGCCAAAAGAGTAAGCAGATACATAAGTGAGAAATCTGTAGCTCTAATCAGCTGTCAAGGAAGCATTTTTCATACCACACACCCCCTAAGATATATTCAAATGTTCAATTTCAAAAGGGTAAGATGGAAGAAAACATAAGGTACTTAAATAGGACTCAAAGTGTTCACATGAAAATGTGCTCCTCAGTTTTATTACAGGTTGAACATGATGCTTCCCATATCAAGTCAAGGATACACAAGGAAGCTGGATTGCCAGCAGTTCTTGAGGAGGAGGAGCATGGGCAAAAGGAAGGAAAAGACATTCAGGGAAAAGTTGTGAAAAAGCTGCAACTATTATGGAAAAAGTAAAAAATAGGAATGCCTTTCTTTTCCTTACGTGATATATAATATGTCATTAGTGTTCACTCTATAATATCAAAGGCACACAAAACTTCTAAATTCCTGAATGAATTAAACATTCAATGCTAAGAATATTGGTAGCATAGGCCATAATCTAAAACTGAAGGGAAGAATTCCTTTAGCCACTAAGAATTTAAAAGAAATGAAAGCTAAACCATGTGGTCAAATAGTGAGAGTCACATTTTGTGAACATAATTTTCTATTCTTCAGGCATGATAACTTTTCATTTCACCTAAGACTACATTTAATATTTGAAGGTAAAATTAGGTCCATTCCCCTACCACGCAGCAAAAGACCATAAAGAAAACACTGTCATGGGAAGGGTATATAAAAAGACAAGTTGATAACTAATAATGTTCTTGTAAAATCTATGGAAAGCTTCAAAACTAAAGGAAAATACTAGCTTCTTTTCCCAGAAAAATGTAACAGAATTTCCTGGCAGTTTCCTTGGGCCTGTGTGATTGTTTAAAATCTAGATACAACATACTCCTGGTAGAGATGGACTATCAAAGTACAAACAGCTTTGAGTATAAAATCCAACCAAGCAAAGCACATGTATTATGCAAGGCAAAGTCTGACCTTACAATCCCAGGTAGTTTTCCCCAAATCCAATTTAACCTGATTCTTAAGTCCATGCAAAACAATCAGATTATGTGAATATTGATGAACAAAAGGGAAATCAATTGCCTCCCCTATGCCTTGTAAACAGCAGATTCCTCAATAGAGTTCAGAAATCTCAGTTTCAGAGAACAGCTATACCCAAGAAGGCCCCAGTACATTCCTGATATCTAAGTAAATGATAATGCATTCATTTCAGATTGACTGTACTAAGTCTAATGTGACCTGTTGTTGCTAATGTTAAGCATTGCTTCTTGAATCCATGGCCTTGTGAATTTTAGTGAAACATCCACTACTGATCACATCACCAGCTCTGAACCTAAGATAACTTTATTTTACTCATCTTTTCCCCAAAGACACAAGTGTATATAGATTTTATTCTTATGAAACATCTGCAATGGATAATGACACTCAATTATTGTTATTACATGGTTGGTGTTAAAAATGGCTTTTACATTTTAGAATAGTTAAAAAGTTTTAATATTAAAATTATATTTAAACTGTAAAAGATGGTGAATTCAAATTTTAGTGTTTCTATATAAAATTTTATTGGAACAGTAATTTTAATTGTTTACATTTTGGCTATGGCTTCTTTATCCTATGATGTCAAGTTTCTCTGGTTATGACAAAACTTTGTGATCCATTTGCTGTACCTAAAATAAATACCATATGTTCCATTTCAGAAAAACACCATGAATTCTAAGTTTATAACAATTCTTACCACCTACAACAATAAGGATCTAAAATGCTGTCTTCTATTATAAACACGTGTGTCCTAATAGTTAAAAAACATGCTCTTTACTACTGAAAATGCCCTTCAGAAGAGTAAAACACATGATGCTTAAATTAGTCAAGATGATCACATAGTACACAATTAGAACAGGAATTTTCTGTAATTCCAAATCTTGTTTCTGGATCACAGGCTAATAAAGTGCACAAATTTTAACACACATTTACATCAACACTGAATGATGGAAGATAAGTCTTTATAAAATAATCTTAAGGACAACATGTGATTTGAGTTCCCTTTTAGTGATATACCTAAGGGGCTGTGCAACTATTGAGGTTTTTCTCAAGTTCACGGGGGCTACAGAAGCAAAGATGAATGCCAGATGCTGCTGTTCAAAAGTTCCAACAAGGAGAAGAACACCTTCTCAGCTCAGAAGAGCAGCATATTTTTGCTAAGTAATTTGACTCCAAGACTTCCAAACCATTATGAGTCATTTACATCTTCCTGATAATAGCAAAACATATAAAATAGTTAATATTTTGTACAGACAAAATGGTTCATTTAGAAATAATTATTATCTTCAAACTTGGAAGCTTTCTGTTTTTAATAAAATAATGACATGTTTAGAGTAGATGACATTTTAATGGATATTATTTCTTTATTAGTCTTCTTAAAGGGTTGTTCCAAACCCTAAATTAAACTAATAATAAAAATACTTTTTATGAAATTTAAGCACATTAAGTTTGGATTGTCAAGATTATATAGTAGGAGAGTGGCTATCAAAGTTCAAAAGTGAGGTTGGTGTGATCAAATTCGCTAACATTAGGGTAGTCAAGTAGGAGATTTTTACTTTAATTTATGAGTCAAAAGGGAGTGAGTACATGTCTTTGAGTTTGAGAATGACATAATTAGAACTGTGCTTTAGGAAGATTAATTTGGCAGCAGGGAAGTATTGGCCAAGAAGGAATCTAGAGGAAGACAGATCATTTAGAGGAAGATTGTCTTTGTTTCAGAGATAAGTAATGAAATCATGAAATTGTAGTGGCCATGGGAGTTGAAAGAACAAAAAGATGGGCAGTTTTGGAGTCACATTCATGGGACCATGTAGCTAAGTGGACACGAGTGTTAAGTAGACAGAACAGTCAAAGGAGATTGCATTGCTTAGTGCTAGGTGACTGGATTGCCTTGGGTGCCACCCATGTAAACAGGAAAGTGGGAAAGGATTTGAAAGTGACTGTAAAATGTAATGTTAATCCTAAAATAAAAAGGAAATAGTTTATCTTTAAGTAATGACACATGGCCAATGAGAATAACAAATAAGCTAGTAAGTGCTGTAATATTTCAACAACCTCTTCATTTTACTGCTAAGAAAATACTCATCCTCAGAGAATTTGGGACAAACATCTATGGAACTATACTTCCATAGGCTATTTCAGGTTGTTGCACAAGCCAATAAAGTTGATAAAGCCAGTCAAAGCATCAGGGACTACTGGAAAGCAAGCACAGTCAGCAGGGAGGAGGCATTTCAGGTTGGGTAGAAACCTGACACAAGGGAATCTCCCAAGAATCTACAAGGATGACTGCAGCTAAGACTCCTAAGGATAGTGGACATGTAGCCTAAACTGTCTATCTCCTGTGATCAATCAAGATTTCAAATGGAGAGATTGGGACACCAACTTAATTACATATAAACTTCCAACTACAGTCTGTCCTGCATATGGGATATATTGGGTAAGGATGGCCTAGAGATTGAGGTATTGGCCAACCAATGACTGGTCTGGCCTAAGACTCATGTCAGGAGAGTATGTCCACTCTTGACACTGCCTAAAGCACCAGAACCCACAGGCTGGATTACCCAGAGACTGAGGATAGAACCAAACTTGGTTAGAGAAAAAAGAAGTCAATGAAATGGTGCCTAATGATATTCTGCCATCCTCATAGATTGCTGCCTAGCCCAATCATCATCCCAAAAGCTTCATCTAGCAACTGAAGGAAACAGATGCAGAGACCCAGAGCCAAACTTTAGGCTGAACTCAGGGGATACTGCTAAAGAAAGAGAAAAATGAATACAAGAGACAGAGGGGTCAAGGACAACACACACACACACACACACACACACACACACACACACACACACACACCCCTCCACAGAATCAATTAACTTGGGTTCATAGGGCTCACGGCAACCAGGGAGCCTGAATGGGACTAACCAAGACCCCCTGCATATATGTTACTGCTGTGGGAACTCCTTCTGCTTCTTCAGCCAATAGCCTTTGAGATACCAGCCCAATGGGGTGTGGTCTCTTTTTCTTTAAAAAGCAGTGGCAGCCCTCATCTCTCTTTCTTCAGACTCTGGTTCTGGTCGACTAGACTCCTTTCCTGGTCATGTATAGGGCTGTTGTCTAGGATGGCATTCTGTAAGTTTTTTCCCCTCAATTAAATAACCCTTTTAATAATAATTCCAAACTGGTGTGGCATTGTTTCGTGCTTTATCTGGTGCCAAACTTTGGTTTTAGAACCACCCCCCCATCCCCCGGCTAGGCTGCCAGCCGCCAGCTCAGCTTCCTGCTGCCAGCTCGGCTTGGTATGAACCCTCCGCCAGCTGCGGCCTGAGCGTGGAGTCAGCAGTTAAAAACTTCACGCCTACCGGGATCCACAGGCCTGGACAGTCTCTGCCCCCACCTGGCTTGATCTTTTCTGAGTGGCTTTTAAATCCCCCATTGGAAGCACAGAGCTTGAGCAGTGTGAGTCAGAGCGCAAGCCGTTGCCATATCCAGCGGAAGGCTGTTTAAAATCCCTGCCACAGCATTTGCATTTGCACTGTGACCATTTGTCCCAGTGGAAGCAGACCATAATCACAGCGGCTGTGTCATGACCCCCTGCATTGGGTCGGAGCAGGGCGAGTGCCCGGGGTGATCCATGCTGGTTATTAGCCGCTGGAAGCTCCCTGGATTTTTGTTCTTTGTGCCTGGACTCTGGGTTTTCTTCCTTTGCATACATGTAACTTCACAAGTACCACAGGATCTATCCTGACACCATTCCATTGATTCCAGTCACAACTCGGAAACAGCGCCATCTGCTGGTTAACAGGTAAAATGGCAGGTTTCATTTTTAATGGGATTCTAGCTGCTGTTTTGGGGGCCACTATGGAACAAATCACAGGAGGCCTCTATGACCTTGGTTATTAGGTTTCAGTTTTCTTCTTCATATTATATCATTATGGAAATAAATGGTATTAATTGATAGGATTAATACCATGATAGGCAAAATTGATTCCATATCTAAGGGTACTAGAAACTTACCTGAAAGGGTTCAGGCTGTTGAATTTGACTTTTAGAAGTTATCACAGAGTTTTGATAAGGTAACAGATAGAATATACCTCCAGGATGGCAACTTACACGATATCCGGGGGCACTTCAAGGAGGAGATGTTATCTTTGAAAGGAAACATTAAGACCTTGGAATCACAGGTGCAGAATGGGGACCAGAAAATTAATACCATAGGGAAATCACTAGAAACCTTTGCAGGTCAGGAGATTCAGGACTTACGTGAGACAATGATTAAGAGATTTGAAATGATTGAGGAAATTATTGGAGCTGATGAACCGGGTGAGAAGATACAAGGGCAGGATACAATGCCACCACCAGTTGTCAGAACTGGTTTACCCAGGGTTGTAGCGACATACCCTGTAATTTATTCTGACAAAGTGTCAACTTCTACAGGCTCAAAGGGAGCAAAAGAAGGTAGATGGATGCCGATAGGATTGAATGATCTGAAGGAAATTAAGCATGCCGTCATTACTTATGGCTTGCACTCTACATTTGTTAAGGAAATGATAAGGACTTGGGCTTCTAATGTCAGGGCTATGCCCCATGATTTCTCACAATTAGCATCTGTGGTGTTGGAAGATGGATGTTTCTTGATGTTTTGAATTTATTTCAGAGAAGAATCCAAACATATGGAACAGCAAGGGAGAGCAAAGGGTGTGGAGGTTTCCCAGGATCAAATTCTTGTGTAGGAGCTTATGCTGATCCACAGGTCCAAGCTCCTTATGATGAAGAAGTATTATCCCTATGCCACAAAGCAGCCTTGAATGCCTGGGATAGAATACCAGAAGTAGGGAAAATCGCAAACTGGTGTGGGATTGTTTCACGCTTTATGTTATAGTTGTGTGGTTTAGTGTTTTTGTGGGACTCCTAACAGTACAAACAGGAGCTTTCTCTGACACTTTTGCTTGTTTTGGGGACCCTTTTCTTCATACCTAATACAAGGGGTGGTGTGTTTAATCTTACCTGATATGCCATGTTTTCTTGATATTCATGGGAGGCCTGCCCTGTCCTGAACAGAAGAGAAGGATGAGTGTTTTCGGGAGTGGGAGCAGAGGAGAAATTGCTGTGGCCTGGATGTAAAATGAATAAATAGATAAATAAAAAATGAAGTAGATAAGAGATGGCCATTGTTCCTTAACCCATGAATTTTCTAGAGAAAAACTGGATCAAAAAAAAAAAATCAATGTCCTAAAGATTCCTTTGTGTCAAGGTACAGTAGAGTTCCTATGAATCCTACACTCTTATTGCCCTACCTGCTTTGTATCCACACTCGAAGGATCCACATACTACACACTTGGCTCAGGGAAATGGCCCGTGTGCTACATTGTAAAATTATCATCCCAACTACCTTAGTTACCAGCACCTGAAGCTATGGCTCATAAATAATTCTAACAACCCCAAACTTCAGGAATGTAATGAATTATGAGCTTTTCATCAGAGAACATGAGGATCAATAGAAGCAGAGGGTTCCTAGATAAGCACATTCCATAATTACTGCTTAGGACCGAATAAATCAATTTAATATCACTTTTCAGAAAACTTTTCAAAATGTATTTTCCCCAAGATTTATTAAAGTAATGGTGTGTTGGTTCATGGTTCCATCCCATCTCCTCTTTAATACAACCTTTTAAGGAAATTTAATTTTGACTTCAAAGGGAGTTACATAAAACATCAATTCTCTGTAACTGGACTTGACACATTTATGTTCTATTTTTTTTCACCCTGGAGGAGATGAATCAATCATTCAGTTCTCAATTTATCTTATATTTTCAGTGAGTCTGCAACTTAAATTTATCAGGTTTCTTCAGCAATTAGATAATAAATAGGTATTTAAATACTCTTTACTTACAATCTAATAGTACAGGTAATGAAGCTGAAACAGACCACATGAAACATGTCAAGGGGGCCCCTTATTTCAAATTTAATAAATCTTTTGCAGAATAATTAAAAATGTAACTTACTGATCACCTAAACACTTAGAACTGTGAATAATTAAGTAACTGGGGCTCAGTTCCAATAACAGAAATACTCAGTTTTAAACTCTATTACAAGTTACATATTAAAGTTGAACACAGACCACAAGATAAGTGCATATATTTTGTTTTGATTTATGTATGTACTTATATTGTAGTAAATTGTTGGTCTTTTAAAAATATATTTTAAAGGTTAATTTTCTTTAAATGCCTGCCATGCAGGGGAAATGTTTAACAGCTCACTGCTTCAAATTCTTGAAAAGCTTAGCAAGTCACAATGCTTTTGCAAATGAATGAACTCTTGATAAAACTTATATTGTCTTGGGTTCAAGGCTCTGTTTTCTTCTCAGATGCATGATATTTTCATGAGTTCATGAGCGTATATGAATTCCATTAACTGCTCTATATGAAGTCGTATAGAAGGGGCTGGGGAGATGGTACAGTGCTTAAAAGCAGTGACTGCTCTTCTAGAGAACCCAGATTCACCTCCCAGAACCCAGATGGCTTCTCATAACCATCTGTAACTCCAGTTATAGGAGATTTGATGTCTTCTTCTCACCTCAGTATTCACACACAATAAACAGACATTTGCACAACCAAACTGCATACACATGACACTTATAAAAGAAACAGTGGAACTCGAACTATATGAGAGATGTATATATATTTAAAAATAAATAATAATATCAACATAAAATCCTGTAATATCCTTACAGGAGGATGGGCACTGCATGTTACAGCAAGCTGTTCTTTATCCTCTTATAACATCTTGCTTATCTAATTAGAAGCTGAAAATATTGTAAACTGTGACCAAAAATTCAGAACAAAAAATAAATTAGCATGCTGTAAGAAATCCTACACTGGTAGCCTTTAAGTTACCTGCTCACTTGGGCGTGGCCTCTTATACTATTTATGCTGATGTAGAGTGAACATCAGTCCTTTTTTTTCCAGCTGCGGGATTCGGTTGCTGTTCTCTGTTCGAGCAGGGGATTTGTGATTTGTGACTTTACCCCTAAATAAACAACCCTCTATTGTAACATGAAGGGCTGGGCTTATTGGGGTTTCTTTCCTGACCAGTACCCAAGCCATTTAGTTCCAGAGAAAATCATACAGAGAGTCTACATTAGGTTATAAACTGATTGGCCCATTATCTCAGGCTTCTTATTAGCTCTTGTATCTTATATTAACCCATTATCCCTATCTATGTTAGCCACATGGCTCAGTACCTTTCTCAGAGGGGCAGGTCACATCCTGCTTCTTCGGTGGTCCAGGCAGGAGTCCCAAGAGAGCTTCCTGCTTCCCAGAATTCTCCTATTCTCTTTGCTCCGCCTCTACTTCCTGTCTGGTTGTTCCACCTATACATCCTGGCTAATGGCCAATCAGCGTTTATTTAAATCATGATTGACAGAATACAGACAACTCTCCTGCACCACTTCCCCCTCTTTTTTATTTTTAAACAAAGGAAAATATCCATAGTCCATTTTTTGGGAATGTGGGCGTAGTATTCCAGGCAACTTCCAGCTGGTTGGGGGCGCTGATAATCTTATGGGGACCTAAAGAAAATTTAGAATTATGATCAAGTCCTGACTGGAGTATCCTGTGAGTCTTGATCATCTCAGGCAGCAGTCTTGAACCTGTTCTGGATGTAGAACTCTGTCATCTGGGCCATCTGTTCCTACTGGAGATTTCTCAGGTGGTCTTCCTTGAGCAAACCTGATTTTTCTTAACTCAGAATGAATCCACAGCCTCTTGTTTCCTGTGGAAACAAAAGCAAAATCTCTTCTTCAAAGTAAGATACCTTTTGACATCAATTTTGAAGTCAAGTTATTTTCAAAATACCTATCTGGGATTAATTCACCAGCATTCATAAGCAAATATCTTTTAGCAGCTATTGCTCCTTCCTCAGCATTCAAACAATTCAAAGAGAGCACAATAACATACAGTATCAAGATTATCTGTGTATTTTCCATCTTTATGCGGCTTTATTTTAACCTCTATTTCTTTTATTTTTACTTTTAACTTTTGGCTTTTTGAGACAGGTTCAAGACAGGTTCTTTGTGTATCTTTGTTCTGGAACTCCCTCTGTAGACCAGGCTATCCTTGAACTCACAGACATCTGCCTGTCTCTGCCTCTCCAGTGCTGGGATTAAAGGTATGTGCTACAACACCTTGAAGTCACAGAGGTCAATCAATCTCTGCCTCCCAAATGTTGGGATTAAAGGTGTGTACCACCACACTCAACTACTCTCTTTTTTTTATTTTAAGGATTTTAACCTTTAGCCTGTATATATATTTAACATAATATAATCCATTTAGAGGTTTTGTTTGAATCTCTCTTTACTGTATATCTCTCTTTTTCTGACTACACAGTCTTTAATTTACCAACCTATATGGGTAGGATAAAAGCCGTGGCTTTGACGGCTGGATCCATCCCATTCCTTAGCTTTCTGCAATTCCAGTCTCATGGCAGAGGTACCGGCCTGAGCCATGTTTATTGCCACAACTCTATGGCGTTTCCAGGTCCTTGCCAGCAAGCAAGCTGCAACAGTGTGTCCACAGACAACACTCAAATGCTCAGAAGAGAGACTGCCTGCCTGAAAGAGTCAGAGTTTGCCCTAGCAGGACAGCCCAGAAGCCAGCATTTTAAAAGGGCGCAGCTTCTTTCCTGCTATGGCTAGAAACCGAAAAGCATGCGGTCAGCTTTTTGTCAACACTATTTAAGTGTTTCTTGGCAGGACCTCTTAAAAGAGCTGCAAAGCTTTACAGCTAAAGCTGAGTCAGGAAGCCTCTCTTAGTTGAGAGCTCTTGCTTGCCTTTAGTAAGCAGAGCAGACTCGAGAAATTGCTGCTACCAAGGAAACATTCTTTACTGTATTCTTTCCCAAGCTTTCTCAGGCTTTCTGCGGATGCAGTTATCCACGTGGGCACCATTCTGTAACATGAAGGGCCGGGCTTGTCAGGGTTTCTGTCCTGCCTGGTCCCCAGCTGTTTAGTCCCAGAGAAAATCACACAGAGAGTCTACATTAGGTTATAAACTGATTGGCCCATTATCTCAGGCTTCTTATTAGCTCTTGTATCTTATATTAACCCATTATCCCTATCTATGTTAGCCACATGGCTCAGTACCTTTCTCGGAGTGGCAGGTCACATCCTGCTTCTTCGGTGGTCCAGGCAGGAGTCCTGAGAGAGCTAATGACGAATCAGCATTTATTTAAGTCATGATTGACAGATTACAGACAACTCTCCTGCACCACTCTATTATTCTCAATTTTGAGCTAGTGTGGGATTTCTTTTAAGTGTCCATCTTCAATAGCAGATATTGGCGACAATGCAAACATCTTGCACAAAGTCTTGAGATGAAGCAAAGTAAGGTACCTCTTCCTTTCTCTCAGTTAACAGCTTCAAAGGAACTCAGTCTTCTGACCCTACAACCCATAGGTGATCCCAAATACAAGTCAACACACACACACACACAAAAGTCATGATACTTGCAAAAGAATAAGAAGAGTTTTTTTCTGAGTAAAGGTAATTATTATTAATTACAAAACCACATTTAGAATTCAATTTGCTGCTTGGCTAATGCTGATTTAGTAAATTACTGGTTGTAGATTCTCCCTCAATATCCATAACTTCTAACTTCGCCAGCACTGAATAGATAGCTATTTTTTATGGTGCCAGGCACAGTGTCCCTACTATTGGGGGGGTCTTATGTCACATTAGAGCGCTGCTAGCTACCACCAAAGTTTTCATGCCATTAATGCAGGCTTAGGGTTAGTTATCATAATGATTGTTGATGTTCATAGGAGTCAAAGGTGGGTTTTCCTGCTTTGAAAACTCACATGGCTCCTTCTGGTACAATAAAAGTTATTTACATCAGTTGCAGCCCAGGAGATTAGAGGCCTGTAGCTGATTGTGTGATGTATTAAACAATAGGGGCTTACTTTCCACCTATAGGGGACAATTAAGGAAAATAACAATAATAATAACCTGTAATATATTCAGAGCTGACTAACAACCTCAAAAAGGACCACTTATGACTGTTACAGAGGATTTTGTTAAGTGTTTTTTTGGCTGTTGGACACTGAAACTACTTCAGAAAACCACAACCAATCAGAATGCAGAGTCACTACACCAAAACCCAATGAATACATTTATAAAACACTTGCACCTAAGGCTCAAGGAACATTGTGGAATAGGTATGGGAAAGACTGTAAGAGCCAGAGGATCAGGGAGTTTACCATAATATTGTCTCTCCTAGTAATGTCAAAATATATATCCAAAAGTTCTCACCAACATGACTGCTGGAACATGACCTGAGCTAGGACAATGGTATTAGACATGCTAAAGCAGACAGAGGACCACAAAGCCTCAGCCTTACACCAAGAAATACAGTCAACAAAGGAATGCTAAGAGTCAGAGAAAAAATCTTCCCAAGGGAAGAACACAAAAATTTGTTATCTGATACCAGACATTTTTGAAAACATACATACCAGCAACATTATACAGACTGAGTGGATTATATTTAGGATGCATATGTATATACATATATGCATGAAATAACAATTAATGAAAAAGAGAGAACATGAATTGGAAAGAGAACAAGGAGAGGTATATGGAAGTTTTGGGAAGGAAGAAACACAGGAAGAAATAATTTAATTTAATTACATTATAATCTCAAAAATAAAAAAACAATTTGAATGAACATAATTTCTTTGAAAACCAGATGTTTAAAGAAACAGTTTATATTATGTAGTTTTACATGGCTATAGCCTTGTAAATCAGTTTCCCAGTCTTAATTAATATTCATGTTTCTTCTAACCCTACAGGGAAATATGTAAAGGCAATAATTTTGATTTTCAATGCTCAGTAAATTAAAATGTCTTTTCTATTGTTTTATTAATTTAATTATTTGCTTAATCTGTGTGATCTTGAAGTAGAATGATGATTATCCATTCTGGGTGAAGTATTAGTGGTAAATTAAAGATCTTAATTTGAATTAAAGCTTCCCTATTTCTTGGTTAAAATAAAGAATGGGAAATTTACTCAGCTTTGAAATTATTAGTCAATATTTTAATTTTCAAAAAAAAGTTATTTTAATTTTATATGTATGAGTCTTTTTCACTGTAGGCATTCAAGAGCACTGTACGTGTATGCCTGCTATTCCCAAAGGATAGGAGTACTCATTGGATCTCCCGAAAGTGGAGTTAATGATTTTTGTAAGTAGTCAAGTGAATACTGAAACTTGAGCCCTCGTCCTCTATATCAGAAATATGTGCTCTTAAACACTAAGCAAGCTCTACAGAGCCTCTGAATTGCAATATCTAAAAACTATTTTGAATTAACACCACTTTGCAAATATATCATGGTTGTGTAGTTGGTGGAGCTAGGGGTGTCTTTGACTCTTTTGCCTGCTCTTGGAACTTCTTTCCTTCTACTAATTTGCCACATCTATCTCTGATATGAGGGTTTGTCCCTTTATTGTAAGTTGATATGCTGTGTTCAGTTGATATCCCTGGAAGGCCTACTCTTTTCTGAAAGGAAATGGAGGAGAGGTGGATCTTGGACAGAGGGAAAGTGGATGGGAGTGCTAGGAGGAGTAAAGGGAGAGGGAAACTGTGATAGGTATGTATTGTATGAAAGCAGGATTAAACAATCCAATATTTTAAAAATATTTTGAATTAAAATATAATCACATGATTTCCCATATACTTTTCACTAGCCAATGTCATTACCTTCTTTTAAAAAGTCTTGTAAGCATGTTTTACAGTTGAAGAATTTTGAGGTACGTATTTAGAAAATTAACTATTTTTCTATTTTGTACCATCAGGTAATAGTATAGGTATTCTATGGTAACTTGACATTGTGACACACACAGTAATCCTACCACAGTGAAGATTTGTGATAAGCTTTTTCAGTAATCTAACTTTCAACATCTGCTTTAGTTATAGCAAACAGTGTTCTCCGAAGTGTGAAGCAGGAGAGAGAGAAAGAATCATTCTCAGTGGATAGTTCCTCTACTAAAGAATCACCTTTTGGAGCAGCGTGGATGACATAGGCATCCAGCACAGTATACAATATACAATATGCAGTATACAATGTACAGTATACAGTATGAAGCATACAATGTATACTGAATATTGTCTACAGTATACAACATATATTGTAAACAATCTGCAGTATTCATTGCACAGTGTACGGTATACAGTATACAGCATATAGACTACAGTATGCAGTATACCTTGCACAGTATACAGTATACCATACACAGAATACAGTGTACAGTATACAGCATACAATATACAGCATACAGTGTACATTATACACTATACAATACACAGTATGCAGTGCACAGCATACAGTATACAATGTGCATTATGCAGTATACAATGTAGAGCATAGAGACTGAGCAGATGAACAAACGAGGAGCTTTTCTACAGCAAACTTGGAAAAATTTTAAACAGTAAACTGAGAGACAAACAGCAGAGTTATTAATGCGTAATTTTAGATGCCATAAGGAACCTACCACAAGTGCATAAAGAGTGAAATAATACTTGGAAAGACATCATTTAGGGCCCAATTCACAAGAGGGCCACTTGGTCATTCTGACCACTCAACCCCGAAAAAAACCACAGAGAAACTTTATTATTTAAAACACTGCTAGGCCCATTAGCTCTAGTTTCTTATTGGCTAACACTTTTATCTTAAGTTAACCTATTTCTAGTAATCTGTGTATCATATCATCACGTGGCTGTGGCTTACTGGGTAAAGTTTCCAGCATCTGTCTCAGGCAGGGCTACAAGGCTTCTTTCTCTGACTGCAGCTTCTTCCTCCCAGCATTCAGTTTAGTTTTACCCACATAGCTAAATTCTACCTTGCTATAGGTCCAAAGCACTTTCTTTATTAATCAATGGTAATCACAATATCCAGAGGGGACACACACATTACATCTGTTTTTCATTGCGTGGTGTTAATTGGCATCTTGACTTTCTAAAATGTCTTTTCATATCAAGAATAATCATCACATTGGAGATAAATTTATAATATTCTTGGTTATTAAAGACCAATTAAAGAAATTTGGTGAGGAAGAAATAATGGGTAGAGGGATGAAAGAAGGATGGAATACAGGAAGGAAAGAAGGAGGGAGGGAGGAGTGAAGGAAATACAAGGGAGGGAGATAGAAAAATAAAAGAAGAAGGAAAAAGGAAGAGAAGGGAAGGGAAGAGATAAGAAAAAAAGGAAAACACAGATTCTGAAAAAAAGAACAGTGGTCTGAATAACTGCAAATTATATTTGTTTGTTGTTTACTTGATTTATTCATTTTTACAGTACTAAGGACTGAACCCTGAAGTTCACACATACTAGGAAAATTAATACTTTTGGGATACATATTCTGTCTTCTTATTTTTTATTTTTGGAGATTTCATTTAGTCACTAAGTTTGGACTTGAAGTTGTTGTCCTCCAGCCTCAGCTTACTGAGCACCTTTGAGAACAATCAAACTAAATGATATTTATGATTAGTTTAAAATGTTATTTTTAATGACATTTTAAAATTAAAATACAATTGCAATGTATTATTTCCCCCATTTCCTTCCTCTGATCCCATCCATATGCCCCCAGCTTGCTGTCTCTCAAATTCATAAACTTTTTAATTTTTTTTCTATACCTATGTATGCATGTATGTATGTGTGTGTATATTCCTAAATTTATAAATACAATCTATTTAGTCATATGCTATGTAATTAAATCTCAACTGTTTCAAGATAAAGCAAATCTTTTTATTTAAAAAATGTAAATTGATTCTAAATTGTTCGTTTAATTTCAAAGAAATAAGTTATGACATACCACCTTGTTTTAAACCATTACTTCAAACATAAAGAAATGGTGTTTGTTTTGAATTCCATAACCCAATTGAAGATGTAAAACTTAATTTTATCATGTATTCACTTAAAGTTTTGGCTTGAAATACAAAAGGCATCAACTTATGTTATAATCAACTATATTTATGTAATATTAGAAAGATAGGTATCTTTCTGCTTCTTTATCTATAAAATAATAAAAGAATATAAGGGACATTCAAACTAAGTGAAATGATATAAGAAGTTTCCTGGGTATGTGCTTCTAGTATCATTTATAAATTCTTGTATTTAAGGGGGTGTCAATAGTATTGTCAGCATTGTTGCTGGTTGTATTTATTTCCCACAAGAAGCTGATTTTGCTTGCTCAGGTAGTCACAGAGGACTACTTAATTAAAATAGAGAATTCTTTAGTTTGAGGCCCATACACCATAATATTTTCTTACTCCATCTTGGTTAAATAAATATCCCTGCTTGAACGAGGACTTTGCACTCTCCATACCCTTCCTTATCACATCAGGGTACTCCCTACACTCCCAATGATCTCTTTCACTGGGACAGAAGGCCACAATGAGGATGACACAGATTCCCCATTCCTGCAGGACATGACTAGAGAAATCAGTGATTTGTGATGCAAAATAGTGGCTTCATTTTGACCTTCCTGAGACAGGGAATACTTATAAGAGGCTTAGAAAAGCGCCATGGGTGTCTTCCTGAGTAGTCTCTTGACAAGCAGTACATTATTGCCAACACTTAAGGAAATTATAGAAAGGCCACAAAAATCTTTGAGTTTGAGAAGGTCTTTGTCCAAACTTGAAGGGCATTCAGAAAAAAAAAAATCAATGTCTATTCTTACAATTTTATTTAAATTTCAGTTCAAATCCTTCATATTTCCTTTTTTAATGCTATATTTGCTTTGTTTTGTGAGGAGAAATCATGGGCCCAGAGCTTGCACCTGACAGGCACACAGACCGCCCCAGAGGTGACTTGCAACCTCGCTCGTGGGAAATAAATCTGGAAGCTACTTATTTGCAGGAAATATTTGGAGAAACAACTAGAGATTTAGTGTTCATGTGTGCAGGGTCATATCGTTTCTGTTTCATATCATGTTCTTGATTGACAGCATGGCCATCTCTCAACAAGTTCATCCTTGCAAAGGATAAATCATCATAAGAAATCTGTCAAGGCAGCAGTTACTTTGAATATTGCAGAAGTGGAAATCTGATGCAAGTTCAGGCCATAAATTCTGTGTTGAGGGAAGTGAGCATATAATACCCTCTAATTCTGACTGCCAAGTCCACACTGAAAAGACAAAATAAAATCTATAGCCAGTCACAGACCCTAGAGGTTTAATTTCTCTCTAGTTTTAGTTCATAGGCTAGTTAACAGGTTTTTTTTTAAATGAAACCTTGAAGTTCTGGGTGGTATACGGAAAGGGTAGTTAAACCTCATGTAGTCATCCATCAATCCATCCATCCATCCACCCACCCATCCATCCATCCAACTACCTGATACTAAATGAAAGTCTATAGCTTACATGACCCTACACAATTAATAATTACCATACAACAGGTATCTAAGTATATAATGATAGTTAAAGGAAGATTTCTGTAGACAGCTAACGCCAGTGCTTATTATGGTTGTTTAAATGAGAATGTGTCCAACATAGATGTATGTTGGGATACTTAGTACACAGACAGTGAAACTGGGAAGTGGGACTTTATTGGAGGTGTGTCAATGGGAGCTAGTTTGCTGATCAAAAGTGTGAGCTCTCAGCTGTTCCTGCCACCATGCCTTTGCTCCACCACCCTGGAGTCTTAATATTCTAAAACCATAAGCCCATCTAGATAATTTCTCCTGTAAATTGCCTTCATTGTGGTCTTTTATCTCAGCAATAGGAGAGTAAATAATACAGCTATGTTAATGGTTTCCAAGAAGGAAAATACCTCATTTGCAATTATTTAAATATCAAAAACTATCAGAAATATATAAAACTTTACAAAAATTACAAAATATTATTGATGAATACAAAGAAATTATAATCAGTAACTACTCAAAGGATGTAACACAATAATGACTTTGAGTTGAGAAGATGAAATGATGCAAAACTTCTAGAGTTTTCTTTAATTAACAAATTAATATTGAATTGTACTGATGCAAATTACTAAATTCCCTCAGGTCCTTTCATAGAAAGAAATGAACATCTCTTTAACTATCTAATATTTATCTATTTATATCTATGTATCTCTAGGTATAATCTATCAACGCATATCAAAATATTTAAAGAACACATAAGGAAATATTTAAAGATTAATGTTGGAAAGAGAAAGTATTTATAAAGATTATTTTAAAAAGTAGTTAATCACTTTGGATTATAAGAGAAAATGAGATGAAGAAAACTCAAATGCAGCCCAACTTTAACTATAAAAGGAGAACAACAGTAATAATAATGAATATAGACTCTACTTAAAGTGACAAAATAAAAGTGTTTTAAAATTCTGGAGCAGACATGAGTGTTAGTAATGTTTCCACATTCTTCTTTACATTCACTGATATTTAAATAGGCAAATAATCTCAGAAGCATTGAAATGTTCTGCTCTAATATCTTTAAACTAGAGTCACTTAGCAATCAGTCTTTGAAAGATTTTAAATTGTGTAGTCAAAAAACAAGTATCTCATTTTCATCATTAAAGCAGACATGAGAGATCACAAACCGCAAACATGGTTGACCTCTGTCTGTTTCTCAGAGTTGGGCTTCCATGCTTGTATATTCACTCAAGAATGTCTCAGTGAGAGTCCCTGGATTCTACTGTATGCTGACCCAGCACTGTCCCCACACTCAGGTGACAGGTACTTCCTCCTGTTTCGTACACTCTGATGTCAGCCATACTTTTTTTGTCCACGTGACACCTTCTTCCTTCTGACTGCAGCTCCAGTTTCCTCACCCCCACTAGTGCAATAACTTTCATTTAGCAGCCATCTTTCTTGCTAAAGTTATTCCAAAGTGGTTCATTGAATTTACATAATAGGTATTCAGCATTCTTACTCTAAATATTTAGAGTGGTACTTATGGAATGAGCAAAATAATTTTAACTTTTTTTTTGTTGATATTCCTCACACCTCTTCTAGGGAAGGCTTTCAGGGAGCTACTCAGTCAGGGGGTATCTGAGAGTGCTGGTTTCTGAGAACAAGAACTTATGAATTATTGAGGCCTCTCAATGGTGCCTCACATAAGGTTGTAACCAATTATCAGAAGCGTCTTTCTGCAGTGACTGGACAATAGAGTAAAGCAAAGCCACACATTGACCACAGCAGTTCTGATAAGGTGGGACTCCTGCAGCTGGACCACAAGAGTGCTGATAAGGTAGGAATTGGTGTTCTGTTGGCGCCCACAAGTCTATACAGTGAATGCACAGCTGACAGACTAATAGGCAGAGCCACGGAAAGTGTATATGTCCACATCCACATGGAGCAACCTGTTTTGCAGAGCTACAGGAACACCGGTCCTTTGGAATAGTCACTGTCATGTCTGTTGAAACCTTCTGAAGCCATGATTTTTCCCTTCAAAATGGAATTCATTCCCCAAACACCTCAGCAGTGTGACTTTTGCACAGGCAACTGAGTGACCTTGGTCCATTCCCCCACACCTTGAGGTCTTGGAGCAATGGCGTTCATTCTTTGTTCTAGCAGTCAAATTTACATAGAGCCAATCCCACAAAATTACCTGCTAACAGACCACATAGAAATGTCTATAGAAGACAGGCACTGAGCAGGAAGGCTGCATACCCTACATTTGCTAACAAACAAATCTGGCCTTCCCCAAAGCTGGTTGTCATCGAAGAGATTAGATGAGGAGAATGGGTGAATCCAGGATTTAGGAGTGTTTAGTAACTTTATCTAATGGCTTGGGACATCAGGTAACTCTTTGTCAGGTTTTACCTGTCCCACTTTGTGATTTTGATATACAAATTATCATTGTCCTTGCCTATGAAATTTTCCAACTATGTTTGTAAAAACTAGAAACCAAGTGGAGATCACCCCTTTCTCCTTGCTACTTCTCCCTATTCTTATTCTCTGCCATTCTCACTTCACTTTCTCCCCTCGCATGAAAAATAAAGAAGATGCAGAGGTAATGTACTTGAGTTAATATTTTTACCTTCAGATTCTCACCTGCAATAGACATCCAATTTGGAGCCCTGAGGGGGTACTGAAGTTGGTACTCAAGGTTCCTGATAGTGTTCACCTTAACAAACCCATTTAAATAGCCCAGTTCTAGAAACAGGATTTCACATTCCAGGTAAAACAACATATAATAAGAATACACATGTTTTCGTTTGGTTTTAAATTCCCCCATCAAAAGAGGCACATACGTAAAAGACTCAGCTTACAGCTGGTGAAAAGTGCGGGGCACTTTAGGACATGAAGCTCCAGAGTAAGAGTTTCCCTCTCTCACCTCCCCCCTTCCTTCTCTTTCTGTCCATCTCCCCTTTCCCCCGTCACTCCTTCCTCCTTTCCCCTTCCTGTTCTCTCTCCCTTTTCTCCTTGTCTCTCCCTTCTCCACCCTTCCTGTCTATCATGAAGCTAGCTACTACACATGGCCCAGGTACCATACTTCTGTTTTTCCATGTGCCCAGATTCACTGGTTATGAGGACTACAAATTGAAACCTCTAAGATTATGAGTCAAAATAAGGAATTACTTCCTCTAAAATTATTGTTAATTTAACTGGGTGGTGGTGGCCCACACCTTTAATCCCAGCACTCCAGAGGCAGAGGCAGGTGAATTTCTGTGAGTTTGAGAGCAGCCTGGTCTACAAGAGCTAGTTCCAGTGCAGGCTCCAAAGCTACAGAGCAATCCTGTCTTGAAAATGTCATATATACATACATATATATATATGTATATATATATATATCAATCATAGAATAAAACAAACAAAAATAAACACAGTAGAACAAACTAACTTGACACAAGGTCTACACATCTCAATGAACTTCTACACATAGCAAAAAAAAAAGTGGTATAATACTTGTTTTCTTTATGTTTTTTCCCAGATATTAATCCCAGAGATGGAAGGCTAAGAGTCTGTTTCCTCCTCCATTGCATATATTACAGGTGGAGACAGTTTGATTTTGCAAGACAGCAGTATCACAGCATGATAAGGACTGAGCAAAGGATAGAAGTCTACAATTGTAAAACTGTAACGGAAGTAGGGACTCAACCTTTGAACAGCAGCACCTCCTTGTCAATATATTTTTACAAGGTTGTCAAAAATCGTCCTTTGTCCCACGGAGCCGAGCAGAGAGGAGCTGGCAACCCTCAGTAGGCCTGCTTTTGGGACCGGGATCCTCGCCCAACCAGCTTCCGCGGATTCATCTGGACCCTGTCCCGGCTGCACCTGAGCTCGGCCCACCCGGGCTGAGGCCTTGGGGAAAGGGCGAGTCCCCTGCTAGGGGGCCTCCTTTGTCCCACGGAGCCGAGCAGAGAGGAGCTGGCAACCCTCAGTAGGCCTGCTTTTGGGACCGGGATCCTCGCCCAACCAGCTTCCGCGGATTCATCTGGACCCTGTCCCG